>BDJD01003431.1:3921-15622 GCA_002564525.1 Rosa multiflora
GAAACATACTTGAATGAATAAAGTTCAAATCAAAATTGACACTTTATTTCAATGAAAGCCAATGATTACTGATTACATGCATTTCTATGCATGTAATTGTATCTAAAACTCTAGAAATAAGCTAATCTTTGAGCCAATTATAATGTAATTAATCCAATTTTATTTACTGTGTAGGAAATAAGAGGAATTGCTGAAACCGAGAGTAAATAGTGCAAAATTGAACCAACTTAGAATTTCTGACAAAAAAATGAGAAAAGTCAACGGTCGATAAATGGGTTGACTAAGGTCAACGTCATCAAGGTGTGAACTGTGAAGCTCATGTATTGGTACTTGGTGGAAGAGAAGAAAAATGAAATAATAAAAGAAAATGAAAATGAAAGAAGAAAATGGATGCTACACACGTAGACCCGATCCAGATCTGTGGCTATTAGACGGGTTTGGATCGAACATTTTGATCCGTTGATCCGTTAATGACCCGAATCCGTTAACCCATTTATTTAACGGATCAAATACGGGTATAGGTTGATCCGATCCGTTAATGATCCAACCCATTTTCGTAATAATAAAATATTATTTTTATTAATATATTATTTAAAAAATATATATAAAATATAAAATATTACAAATTTTTGATACAATGTTTTTGTAGGAATCTAAGCATAAAAGGCATTATCAAAAAAAGATGTCTAAAAATGGACATCTCCCAAGATTCAAGATACATTATCAACAAAACATGTCAAGAATGCCAAGATTCCAAGAAGCTTTATCATTTATCAATAAAGGTTTGCATGTTTTGTTGACCAAAAGGGTAAGAACGGTGTAGAACAATAGAAATTCAAAAATATTTGAAATTATAAACGGATCGGATTAGAGGATCAGGTATCCGTTAATCCAGCGGATACAGGTTTGGATCAAGCTATCAATGATCCGCTGGGTTAACGGAGCGGGTTTGGATCGAGTTTTTTCTTTTAGTAAACGGATTTGGATTTAGGTCGATCCGATCCAAACCCGGTCCATTTATAGGTCTATGCACACGTGTTGACCATTTAATTAAGCAAACCTTTGCTTAATTAATCCTTACTGACCAACCCTTCTCCTTTTCTTATCATCATGTGTAGCAGATTTTGTTTGATTAGATTGAGCCAATTAATGGCTAACACATGGCAGACTACCAACCTATTCTTTCTCCTCTTCTGCACAACCACACATCCTTTTCTCTTCACAATATATATTGACCCATGACCTAATTCCCTGAGCGGGAAGAGAACCAGCAGCAACAGTAGTCGGCACCACACTAAAAACAAGGGAAGCCCTTTGGGCTTCTCTCTTCTCCTCTCTACTCCTCCATTTTTCCTCTTTTCTTTCTATTTTATTTTGAGATTTGAAAGACTACTCACATAAAACTTCAAGGATCCATCAAGATGCTCAACCTCTACAAGATTCAATATTTGGGTAATTGCGGGAGCTATAATTCAAGGCTAGTCATGCTAGCTTTTTAGCTATTTGTGACTATCCTTGTTTTCTCTTACACTTCTCTACTCTTTTCTATTTGAATTTTGTAATTTTGATGTCTATGATTATGGGTTGTGAGTAATTTCCTTGTTGGGGGTTAGGGTTGTGTCCCTAACCCAAATTTTGTGTAAAAGATGTTTAATTATGTAATGATGCAATTTTCATATGATGGATGCTATATAAATTATTGTTTGGTTAAAATGTATGTCTATTAGCCTAGACAACTCTAGGGTGTGTATTTTGAGCATATCTAGGATGGAGTTAGGGGCTTGACCCCCTCTAATTCCTAAGCTAGAAACCTTCAATTTCGTATTCGAGGGGTTATAAACATGGTTATTTACACCCGTTGCGTGATTGCGCGGGCGGGTCGCTTAGTAGTCTAATTCCTCGATCTCTACGCCTCTTGATGTGAATTGGTGATCCTTGAATCGGCTCTAATTCATGTCAAGTGAATTCCTACAACCCTTGAACCGGAGTAGGAATACCATGAAAGGGAATTTCGGTTCTTGAGCCTTGAACCGCCTTGGATACGAGTACCGCCAAAATAAGAAATACGCATCTATATTAGATTAGCTTCCGACACATGAGATTTGGGTGAAGGAACCTCCCTTACACCCGACATTCCCATTTATATTGTTTACGCTTTTATTAATTTCTTTGCATTTTTATTAGTTGCTTTACATTTTATTACTTTTTGTTAATCTAAAATCAACTCTCAAAATATTGAACTCCAACTCATTGTAAATAATCATCACTGGGCTCTTAGTTTTGATTAGGCTTTGGTGAAAATCAAAGCCGAGCATTGCTAAGGCTTGCTGCCTTAGATTAACATTTTTATTTGTTTTACTTTCCTTTATTTGCTTAGTAACTCTAGTTCCGACTACCCAAAGATTGTGGGTTAGCCACTAATCCCCGTGGTACGATAAACTTTGGGCATAATATTTCCCTATCTTGACAATGATACGTATGCTTGCGTAAATGTGTATCAAGTCAATTACGTCAAAGTTTCTAAATTTAATCCAAAAAGGATAATCAAGCTTAGACAAGTAGTAGTTACTCAATCCGTTAATTCCAATTTGGTTGTGACCAGGTAAGGTAAGACGAGATTTTGGTGGATCTTTGCTCACTTTTAAAACCGTTCTCTCAGTTCAAACATTTCCTAGACATCACAATTACACTTGAGTATGCCTAGTGAGAAAGAGTTATAACCACTATCTTTGTTGATAGTTTCCAAATTTTTTGGATTTGGATTGAAACCAATGACGTTTATATGGTCAAATTTGTATGTTTACGAACGCTCTTAGTCCTTAGCCTACGAACGCTCTTAGTTCGTAAAAATCGATGCTCACGGACGCTCTTAGTCTGAAGATTACGAACGCTCTTAGTTCGGATGTAGCGTGAATCCCCACGATTCGGCTTTTAGCAAATCGAACCCACGTTACAGAAAGGTGAGATGTAGAAGAAGAGATTTTGTAAGACCCTGAAGAAAAGTAAATTTAAATTTCAAAAACGGGAACAACTTACTTGTGAAAACTTACTCATGAATTTCAGAACTTGAAATTCTCAATACACTCGCGTGTTGATGCAGGTGTGCTATCGATCCTGGGTCGGGGATTGCAAACTATCTTTCAATCCATACTGTGTGACCGATACAGGTCTGGCCTTGTAATCCGAGGAGCTGACCGATGGATGCGTGTGCCGGGGAGCGTTGGAGCTGCAGGGGCAGGCACGCTGATGAGGCTAGCGTGGGCTAGGAGCTGCTGCAGTGATGCTTGAAGGTGGTAGTAGCAGATTTGCCTCTTAACAGCTTTCACTTCGATTGGTGTACAGGTCTCAAAACAACTCCGATAAAACTGAAATTCAGATGTCAGATAAAAGAGACAAAGACGAACAATTTTCATGAAGGAAGCATTTTGATCTGAGGTCCCTATCAAGATATTTTTTGGCTTACAAGCAGGCTGATCTGCACAGGAATGAGCGTCCTACTGTGCTGCAGGGGCAGTAGGCTGCACATGAGTGCCTAAGGACTGTAGGGGCAGCGTGCAAAGCAGGGGTGTGCCGGTGGGCAGCAGCGGCTAGTCTAGCACGGGCTAGGTGCAACGGTGAAAAGGTGATGTTGAAGAATTTTCTGGTTTTGGATTTTTGATCTCAACGTTAGGGCTCCTGCTGATAACATGTTTAAGTATGAGATATTTTGAGAGAGATTGATGGGAGAATTATATTTCATTATTGAGAATACGAGCCCTATATATAGGGATTACAAAGTGCATGTTCTAATGTTACAAGGAAAACTAATCTGAGTAGGACTAAGAATTCTAAAACATTCTCTCCTATTACAACCATGAAACTAATCCTAGTTTGAATAGGCACACAAAACTGATTTTCCTTCAACAGACAGTAGATCATATTCTAATTTCCTTTTTTCTCCAGTGAACTTGTGTTACTTATTGGCCACATCAAGTTCACTGATGTAATTTTCCTTATTCATGGTTGGATTGCAAGATTTTCAATTAATGGAGTTGTAATCAGAATGAATTTTTTCAATCGATTGCTCTATGTCAACATTTAAATGAATGTAAGATGAAAATGTAAATATTTGCTATAAATCTAAAATGTTTGGGAGCAAACAAACACACAGAAGATGATAGCCTGCAGACATTGAAACTGGGTGCTTGTTCACAAACCCAACTTGTTCAACCCAAGTGCTCTATTGAACTAACAGAATTACAATTCTAAATCCCCAAATGCTGAAACCTAATTATAAACAGATGATGCATCCCAAAGGCAGCATATCAGCACCTATGGATCAGTACTTTCGAAAATTTTAATTAAGGCAGAAGTGTGAAAGAGTGGAGATAGGGCCTCCAGAAGTTCATGATCTAGAAGAGCAACGTCCTTGGCCTCATGGCTTGGCAGGGCAATGTTGGCATGAGGCTCCTTGAACCAACTAGTCAGGAACCCTGCGCAATATGCGTTCTCATTTTCTTGAATCTGTTGCTTGTGGATCTTCTCCAAGTCAGACAACTCCTCTCTGAGCTCCATTATCTCTATTCCAAGCTTGTTTAACTCATGGTTAAGTTTGTTATTCAATTCCATTTTCTCAGCCTCCCACACCTTCTTTGCATTGGTAAGCCTCTCAGCCACTGTTATCCTCTCAGACTCCCAAACTTCTTGCGTGATTCCAAGTCAGCCTGGGACTCTGACCAGTCCTTTTGAACCTATTCTAGCTCTACCCCCAGGTTTTTCATAACACTCAAGGCTGCGTCTCGCTCCTTCAAAACTTGGTTGTCTTTGTAAGTGGAGTCCTAGAGCACTTTTGTGAGAATTTCATACGTCAATGCTATCTTCTCAGCCTCCCACACCTACTTTGCATTAGTAAGCGTCTCAGCCAGTGCTATCCTCTCAATATCCCAAACCTTCTTGCCTAATTCCAGGTCCTCTTACGCTTCCTTTAGCTCTGGTCCAATGCTGTTCAACTTGTTAATTAAGCCATCGTGCTCTTTAGTCATATTTTCAATCCTCGACTCATAAAAGCCAACTTGCATGTAGGAAGGAATTAAGACAAGTGCAAGTGCAACCAAAATTATATGAAGCTCAATTCTTAAGCAACAAAAAGTAGTTCCAAATCAAATGAAACTAGGTCAAGTACTTGATTAATCGAGTTCTTTCTTAACATCATCTTCACTATGATTAACACTATTCTTAGGATCCTTTGTTTGAGCTCCACGTTGCTTAAGATCATTCTTAAGATCCTTGGTATGATGTTCATAGTCTAAGACTACCTTGTTAAGGTCTTTCCTTTTGTTTTCACTCTCCTCAAGTTGTTTCTCAAGATCTTTGTTTTGCTCTTGAGATTTTGACAGAGTTTTTCAAGCTCAAGGACTACCTTCTCAAAATGACCTTGCAGGTCCAATAGATCTTGATGCAATTTCCCTATTGAACATGCAACACTCCTTTACAAGCCCCAAAGGTAACAAATCTGGGCATCAAACCAAAGTGGAGCTAAAAAATTTAACAAGGCTGATCTGCACAGGAATGAGCGTCCTGCTGTGCTGCAGGGGCAGCAGGCGTGCGGCGATGATGCAGGGGCAGTAGGCTGCACATGAGTGCCTAAGGACTGTAGGGGCAGCGTGCAAAGCAGGGGTGTGCCGGTGGGCAGCAGCGGCTAGTCTAGCACGGGCTAGGTGCAACGGTGAAAAGGTGATGTTGAAGAATTTTCTGGTTTTGGATTTAGGGCTCCTGCTGATAACATGTTTAAGTATGAGATATTTTGAGAGAGATTGATGGGAGAATTATATTTCATTATTGAGAACTTTAATCAAGATAAAACTTAGACTCACCAACACGAAGATCTCCTGGAACCATTGCAAACTGCAGAAAGAAGGAAACCCCCCACAACTTAAAATGAGTTCAATCTGTTCAAAGCAATTAAACAAGAAATCAAACTACAATAGTATACAGATGAAAAGACTCAATCTTTACTATTTTGAGCCTTGAAGATGCAAGATCCCAGAACACCCAGTTGTACCATTGGCAAACCAAACCCCACAATCTGTTCACATTGTCCTTTCTGTTATAATGTTGTTGAAACTATTGATCATCTTTTTATGCATTGTTCATTTGCTTAACAAGTTTGGTCTTTTGCTCCATCTCCTAATCCTTTGACTTGGAGGTAAGGTTATGGTATGCTAACATTTTGTATGAATTAACTATTTTTACCACTTCAAGGGCAACTTCAACCTTAGGGTTCAAAATCAGAATTTGATCAACTATGAGACTTTTCATCTCCAACCTTGGTTTTTAGAGGGGGCTGGTCTCATAAAAATGGCATTTGGCCTCATTTGAAGTCTCAAAATTGAGATTTTCCAAGACCAAGATTGATGAACAGTGGTCTGGGACCACAAGCCCGGCTGACCCAGCCTAAGATATGCAAGATCCCAGAACACCCAGTTGTACCATTGACAAACCAAACCCCACAATCTGTTCACATTGTCCTTTCTGTTATAATGTTGTTGAAACTATTGATCATCTTTTATGCATTGTTCATTTGCTTAACAAGTTTGGTCTTCTACTCCATCTCCTAATCCTTTGACTTGGAGGTAAGGTTATGGTATGCTAACATTTTGTATGAATTAACTATTTTTACCACTTCAGTTTAATTAAGGCAGAAGTGTGAAAGAGTGGAGATAGGGCCTCCAGAAGTTCATGATCTAGAAGAGCAACGTCCTTGGCCTCATGGCTTGGCAGGGCAATGTTGGCATGAGGCTCCTTGAACCAACTAGTCAGGAACCCTGCGCAATATGCGTTCTCATTTTCTTGAATCTGTTGCTTGTGGATCTTCTCCAAGTCAGACAACTCCTCTCTGAGCTCCATTATCTCTATTCCAAGCTTGTTTAACTCATGGTTAAGTTTGTTATTCAATTCCATTTTCTCAGCCTCCCACACCTTCTTTGCATTGGTAAGCCTCTCAGCCACTGTTATCCTCTCAGACTCCCAAACTTCTTGCGTGATTCCAAGTCAGCCTGGGACTCTGACCAGTCCTTTTGAACCTATTCTAGCTCTACCCCCAGGTTTTTCAGAACACTCAAGGCTGCGTCTCGCTCCTTTAAAGCTTGGTTGTATTTGTAAGTGGAGTCCTGGAGCACTTTTGTGAGAATTTCATACGTCAGTGCTATCTTCTCAGCCTCCCACACCTACTTTGCATTAGTAAGCGTCTCAGCCAGTGCTATCCTCTCAATATCCCAAACCTTCTTGCCTAATTCCAGGTCCTCTTACGCTTCCTTTAGCTCTGGTCCAATGCTGTTCAACTTGTTAATTAAGCCATCGTGCTCTTTAGTCATATTTTCAATCCTCGACTCATAAAAGCCAACTTGCATGTAGGAAGGAATTAAGACAAGTGCAAGTGCAACCAAAATTATATGAAGCTCAATTCTTAAGCAACAATAAGTAGTTCCAAATCAAATGAAACTAGGTCAAGTACTTGATTAATCGAGTTCTTTCTTAACATCATCTTCACTATGATTAACACTATTCTTAGGATCCTTTGTTTGAGCTCCACGTTGCTTAAGATCATTCTTAAGATCCTTGGTATGATGTTCATAGTCTAAGACTACCTTGTTAAGGTCTTTCCTTTTGTTTTCACTCTCCTCAAGTTGTTTCTCAAGATCTTTGTTTTGCTCTTGAGATTTTGACAGAGTTTTTCAAGCTCAAGGACTACCTTCTCAAAATGACCTTGCAGGTCCAATAGATCTTGATGCAATTTCCCTATTGAACATGCAACACTCCTTTACAAGCCCCAAAGGTAACAAATCTGGGCATCAAACCAAAGTGGAGCTAAAAAATTTAACTTTAATCAAGATAAAACTTAGACTCACCAACACGAAGATCTCCTGGAACCATTGCAAACTGCAGAAAGAAGGAAACCCCCCACAACTTAAAATGAGTTCAATCTGTTCAAAGCAATTAAACAAGAAATCAAACTACAATAGTATACAGATGAAAAGACTCAATCTTTACTATTTTGAGCCTTGAAGATGCAAGATCCCAGAACACCCAGTTGTACCATTGGCAAACCAAACCCCACAATCTGTTCACATTGTCCTTTCTGTTATAATGTTGTTGAAACTATTGATCATCTTTTATGCATTGTTCATTTGCTTAACAAGTTTGGTCTTCTACTCCATCTCCTAATCCTTTGACTTGGAGGTAAGGTTATGGTATGCTAACATTTTGTATGAATTAACTATTTTTACCACTTCAAGGGCAACTTCAACCTTAGGGTTCAAAATCAGAATTTGATCAACTATGAGACTTTTCATCTCCAACCTTGGTTTTTAGAGGGGGCTGGTCTCATAAAAATGGCATTTGGCCTCATTTGAAGTCTCAAAATTGAGATTTTCCAAGACCAAGATTGATGAACAGTGGTCTGGGACCACAAGCCCGGCTGACCCAGCCTATTATCCTCTCAGACTCCCAAACTTCTTGCGTGATTCCAAGTCAGCCTGGGACTCTGACCAGTCCTTTTGAACCTATTCTAGCTCTACCCCCAGGTTTTTCAGAACACTCAAGGCTGCGTCTCGCTCCTTTAAAGCTTGGTTGTATTTGTAAGTGGAGTCCTGGAGCACTTTTGTGAGAATTTCATACGTCAGTGCTATCTTCTCAGCCTCCCACACCTACTTTGCATTAGTAAGCGTCTCAGCCAGTGCTATCCTCTCAATATCCCAAACCTTCTTGATGAACAGTGGTCTGGGACCACAAGCCCGGCTGACCCAGCCTAAGAGAGAGAGAGAGAGAGACACGTTGGAGAATGAAGAGGAGTAGGACGCGCGGAAATAAGAAGGGGGGAGGAAGAGCACGCGCGCAATTGCGCTAGAGAGAGCTGATGAACAGTGGTATGGGACCACAAGCCCGGCTGACCCAGCCTAAGAGAGAGAGAGAGAGATACGTTGGAGAATGAAGAGGAGTAGGACGCGCGGAAATAAGAAGGGGGGAGGAAGAGCACGCGCGCAATTGCGCTAGAGAGAGAAAAGTGACCTGCATGCTTCCTGCTCCAGTGGGCCCCGCCATGCTGGGCTATCTGCTGCTGACCGTTGGGACATGCAACGGTCAAAAAACGCACAGTTGAGATCGCTCCATTTTGAATATGGACGGTCCGATGTGCATTTAATTTTTTTTTATTCAAACTGATAGATTTGAGGGAAAAAAACTTATCAACGGCTCTAATTAAATGAAAGGTTATTGTGGCCTTTTTGTTCCAAAAAAATTTAAAAAATTACCAGAAAATTGTGGGAAAAAAATATACCCGTTGGAACAGTAAATTGTAGAACAACAAAAAAAAAATTAAAACTTTTTTTAATTCATTAAATAATAAGAATAATTTTTAAATATTATGATAACATGTTAAATTATGTTTTTTTACCTTATTTAATTAAATTAAGATATTTCTAATATAATATTCATCAAAATTATACGCATATTATCATTTTGAATATGGACGGTCCGATGTGCATTTAATTTTTTTTTTATTCAAACTGATATATTTTCAATCTGATGACTTAGATTTGAGGGAAAAAACTTATCAACGGCTCTAATTAAATGAAAGGTTATTGTGGCCTTTTTGTTCCAAATTTTTTTTAAAAATTACCAGAAAATTGTGGGAAAAAAATATACCCGTTGGAACAGTAAATTGTAGAACAACAAAAAAAAAATTTAAACTTTTTTTAATTCATTAAATAATAAGAATAATTTTTAAATATTATGATAAAATGTTAAATTATGTTTTTTTACCTTATTTAATTAAATTAAGATATTTCTAATATAATATTCATCAAAATTATACGCATATTATATTTTAGTCAAGAATAGTGAAAATAGCACCCCCATATAGCACCTCATGGTTGGAGATGAGAATTGAGTTCTATATGAATAGTGCAACAAGGAAGTGCTAAAATGAGAATAGCACCCCCAAATGGTACAAATGGTTGGAGTTGCCCTAAGGACTCATTTTATCACTTTAATGACTTCTTTTACCACTTGAGAACTCATGGGATAACTAAGAAAATTTACCACTTTAAGAACTCATGTTACCACTTTGAGGACTAATATTACTACTTTGAAGACTCATTTTACAACTTTAAGGTAATTGTATGCATGTCATACATTAACATATTGTAGAATTTCCCCTCCCAAAATATCCCAGCTAAAGGTTTCAAAATACTTTCACATTAAATGACAACCACCTAATGCTAATCAAGTTAAGCTAAATTTTGATGCAGTGGTCAGGAATACTTTGGCTTCTATTGGTTTTGTAATTCTTAATGAGCAGGGTTATCCTTTGTTTGCAGCTAATAGACAGACTGGACATGCTAATGTTCTTGTAGTGGAGGCTACGACATTTCATGACAGTTTACATACATCTGCTTTGCATCACTACGTAATGTGGAAGGAGACTCTAAGATTGTTTTGGATTGTGTCCATGGTATTTGTCAAATTCCTTTGAGGATTTGGACACTGATTCAGGATATCAAGGCCCTATCTCTTCAATTTCATTCGGTCATATTCCGACATATTTATCATGAAGTTAATTTTGTAGCTGATCGGTTAGCCTTAGCAACTTATAACTCTGTTACTCCCTCTGTATGGTTTTTTTTGTTTTTGTTTTTATTTTTTTAAAGAGGATAAAAAAGTTTCACTTCTGCCTCCATGGTGACTCGAACCCATGACTTCATACATAAGTAGTGGATGCTCTAACCACTGAGCTAACACCACTCCCTCTGTATGGTTTTACTGTTTGCCCCTTTCGGTGTCCCCAGCATTCCACTTAGGGGGGTGTATTGTATATGGAATTACTGGCACTTTTAAAGAAAATCCATGGAATTTAAAAGTCTGGGTGTATTCAATAGAGACTTTTAACAGTCCATAAAAGTCTGGGTGTATTCAATTAGGATTTTAAAAAATCTTTATGAATTCCACCAAAGTCTAGGGGTATTCAATTAGGACTTTTAAAAATGAATAGAAGTTTAGGGGTATTCAAAATATCATTCATACATACGGAATTAGAAAATCATGGAAAATCATGGACTTTGTAGTGTTCTATATAAATACCAAATTCCAATATTTTTCCTGCCACCAGAGCAAAGATTTTGAGCATGGAAAAGTCTGTCAAAGTTCTTCTCTCTGTGCGTTCAAGGTTGGTCCTCCATAATCTCTCTTTCATGATTTCTTTTTTCTTTTCTCTATTATTTTGTGATATCAACCTCTAATACCTAACATGTTCATTGTTGTTGTTGAATTTGATTTTTTTTTTTGCTTGGAACCCTAATATTATCATCAACTCCTAAAACAAAGCCAAATAATGTATATGCCTAATGCTTTTACGGTTCGATCATAGTTCTGCATACTATTGTGGTTATTGCTATTGTCGTCACCTGTTTGCTGCGTATGTTTCTTCTTCTTTGTTTTTCTCACTAGGTTTTTTGTTTCTTTTGTATTTGTTGCTGTCCTATATGGCATGGTTCTCTTTTTTTTGCTACTGCTTTGCCGTTGTGGCTCTTAAGTTCGGGTAGATTAGCCAAACGGTGGGTGGTTTTTTTTTTTTTTCCTTCATACTAGAACTTCTTTTCTATACCTAATAGTGTGTGTGATTTTATCCTGCATTGAGATGGGACTTATGTTGACAATCTCATGTCAG
>BDJD01003433.1:0-29800 GCA_002564525.1 Rosa multiflora
TATCTACTACAGCCGGCGGACTATAGCTAATTCTTTGGGTATTCCCATTGGGGAGATTCCATTTAACTACTTGGGTGTGCCTATTTTTCGCGGGAAGCCTCGGGAATCTTACTTTCAGCAGATAGTTGATAAAATTCGAGTTCGTCTCTCTAGTTGGATGGGCTCTATTCTTTTTATGGCTGGCAGGCTTCAATTGCTTAAGTCTGTTTTTAATAGTATGCTTGTGTATAGCTTTAAAGTTTATGAATAGGCTATTTTACTACTGCTGAGTTTGGAGGTATGGTGCAGGAATTATTTATGGTCTGGCTCCATTGATAAGCGAGGTGTTCCTTTGGTAGCTTGGAAGAATTATTGTTCATCTCTTGAGGAAGGTGGGCTAGACTTAAAGCAACTTACCATCCAAAGTCAATCTCTTCTTCTCAAGCGAAGTTGGGAGGTGTTCTCTTCTTCTTCAGTTGGTACCTCTTTTCTCCGAACTCGCTTTTGGTGTAATGGGGTCTTGCGTCGTTCATATGCATGTTCTTCTATTTGGCCAGGTGTAAGAAGCTTTTGGGCTTAGGTTCAAGAAAATTCTAGGTGGCTCATTGGTTATAGAAGATCAGTGTTATTTTGGCGAGATAATTTCTTGGGTAAGCCACTTCTTCATTTTTTTGGGAATAATAATGCAGGCTTGGCTACTCTTATGGATGGGTTGGTGGCTGATTATGTTCTTAATGGAGCTTGGAATTTTCCCTCCTTGCTTCAACATCATTTTCCACACCTCCGTGATTTAATTAGTAAGGTTCCTATTGCTTTATCCCCAAATATGCCAGATAAGTTTATTTGGGTTCCTTCAACATCGGGTGAGTTAACTGCAAATGAGTCTTTTCACTTTCTTCGTCCACGTCTTCCTCAGACAACTTGGGGTAAGCTTATATGGTCTAAATATATTATTCCTCATATCTCTCTTCTTTAGGGTTTAGGGCGT
The DNA here is from genome assembly GCA_002564525.1 of Rosa multiflora. Lineage (NCBI taxonomy): Eukaryota > Viridiplantae > Streptophyta > Magnoliopsida > Rosales > Rosaceae > Rosa > Rosa multiflora. Next base: position 968 of record BDJD01003433.1, read on the forward strand.
TGAATTGCCTTGGCATCTCGCTATGTCCTTTGTGGGTTGGATGAGGAATCATGGCATCATATATTTTTGTCTCGCTCTTATGCATCTTCAGTGTGGCGAGGCTAGGTAACTTGGTTTGAGTTGGGTAATATGCCACTAACTATTATGGACTTATTATTCTTTGGCTTGGCTGGTCGTAGCCAACAACTAAGGGAACTTTGGCTAATTTGCTTCACCACTACACTATGGTTTATCTGGAAGGCAAGAAACAAAATGAAGCATGAGGGTAGTTTCATTGGTGTTGAGGCTTTACGTAGGCTTATTTTAGGCCACATACAAGCTGCTAGTAGATTAGCTAAAGGATGCATGTTTAATTCTTTGGAGGAGCTTAGGATCTTGAAGAATTATGGGGTTTCATGTCGCCCACATAACGCTCCTCATATTATTGAGGTTAATTGGCACCCTCCAATTCTTGGGTGGGTGAAAATTAATATTGATGGTGCGTGGCAACAGATCTCAGGTAGAGCTGGTTAGGGGGTGTTTTTTGAGATTTTTGTAGTTATTTTCTTGGTACTTTTTGTTAGAGAGGAAAGATCTCACATTGGAAAAGTGACAAATAAAATATAACTTATAAGTGGGTAGATCTCTCCTAATTGTACCGAGGCCTTTTGTGATTAAAAACCAACACCTAACGGGTGGTTAAGTTGGGACAGTATAGGTACAATGGTGGGTCACGGGCCACACTTGTCACTATTTAACATGGTATCAGAGCGGGTTACCCACATGTGCATGTCTAATGGCCACACGGGCTCCACGTCACCCAAAGTTGTCCACGTGTATGGCTTGAAAATTCACCACACGTGCGGGGGCGTGTTAAGAATATATACATCCCACATGGGAAAAATGAGACTTTGCCTATGAGTTTATAAGGGTTTGGGTCACTACATCCATTGTCAATTGGTTTTAGATGTGAACCCCATACTACTTTATCATGGTATCAAAGCGGGTCGCTCTTCAATACATCGCCATCATGGACTCGGATATGGGTTCATTCATTAATTGATTCACCAATCTCCTCTCCAATCATGGACCTAGTTTGGGTTCATTAAATTGGCCATCGGAAGTTTCCGATTGGATTATTGCCAAGTGTCCGATGTGGGCCTTGGATTGTTATGTGATTGGTCAAGTCTCTAATGTGGGACTTGTGACCCGATTTCCAATGTGGAATTGGGTTTGTCAATTAATTTCACGTGCAAACCTAGAGTTAGGTTGCACGTGAGGGGGCGTGTTGGAGAGGAAAGATCCCACATTAGAAAAGTGACAAATAAAATATAACTTATAAGTGGGTAGATCTCACCTAATTGTACCGAGGCCTTTTGTGATTAAAAACCAACACCTAACGGGTGGTTAAGTTGGGACAGTATCGGTACAATGGTGGGTCACGGGCCACACTTGTCACTATTTAACATGGTATCAGAGCGGGTTACCCACATGTGCATGTCTAATGGCCACACGGGCTCCACGTCACCCAAAGTTGTCCACGTGTATGGCTTGAAAATTCACCACACGTGCGGGGGCGTGTTAAGAATATATACATCCCACATGGGAAAAATGAGACTTTGCCTATGAGTTTATAAGGGTTTGGGTCACTACATCCATTGTCAATTGGTTTTAGATGTGAACCACATACTACTTTATCATGGTATCAAAGCGGGTCGCTCTTCAATACATCGCCATCATGGACTCGGATATGGGTTCATTCATTAATTGATTCACAAATCTCCTCTCCAATCATGGACCTAGTTTGGGTTCATTAAATTGGCCATCGGAAGTTTCCGATTGGATTATTGCCAAGTGTCCGATGTGGACCTTGGATTGTTATGTGATTGGTCAAGTCTCTAATGTGGGACTTTTGACCCGATTTCCAATGTGGAATTGGGTTTGTCAATTAATTTCACGTGCAAACCTAGAGTTAGGTTGCACGTGAAGGGGCGTGTTGGAGAGGAAAGATCACACATTAGAAAAGTGACAAATAAAATATAACTTATAAGTGGGTGAATCTCACCTAATTGTACCGAGGTCATTTGTGATTAAAAACCAACACCTAACGGGTGGTTAAGTTGGGACAGTATCGGTACAATGGTGGGTCACGGGCCACACTTGTCACTATTTAACACCTTTGCTTCTAACCTTGATATTCCTAGCTCCGTCGAGGCAGAGGTCATGGCTGTAATCCAAGCTATTAAGTTAGCGTGGGTTAGAGAATGGAAGCATATTTGTCTTGAGGTGGACTCATCCATTGTTCTCCAGTATCTTCATGATCCTCACCTTGTTCCTTGGCGTTTAAGTGTTGCTTGGAGTAATTGCTTGCACCTTATCTCATAGATGCATTTTCGGTCTTGTCATATTTTTAGGGAGGGCAATCAAGTGGCTGATGCTCTTGCTAATATGAGTTTGTCCTTAACTGGCATCATGACATGGTGGGGTGATCCTCCTACTTCCATCCTTCAATATTGTCTGCGAGATGAACTTGGTCTCCCAAATTTCCGAATATGTTAAGTTGTTTAGATTGTTTCTATTGTTTATCTGATTTCTCGTGAGGGAGGCCTTGCTCTTCCCCTATGGTTGTAACTTTTTTTCTCTCTCTCAATAAATTGGGGTTGGAGAGCTTTCTCTTTCCAGTCCCTGTTTTAACCAAAAATACAGACACACACACAAAACAAATATGGTTGAAATAACATCAACCATAATATACTTTGTCCGCATGTCAAATATTCAATTTCATTAGAATTGCCTCTTTCCAATCTTGGCCAATAATATACTTTGTCGAAATTTATAATGAAACGTGGTATAGCTTTAATACAACCCTTAATGATTTATGGTAGCTACTATATGTAAATTATCATCGATGATCATTAATCATAGATCCTACACATTCTTATTTGCATGCATTGCTGTAATAAGCTTATTGATATTGGATACCCGTGCCACTTCTGGGCGTACATTTTCACTTCTAGGACAATCATCTCTTATAGATGAATCATATGGCTAATGTGGATCTCTTTTACTTATAATCTCATATAGAGCATTATAGGGCTTGTATAATCTTCTCTTTTTTGGAGGTTAAAACTTTAGACCTTATGGATATATTCCACACAAATTCGCATTGTTATTCAAATGACAATAGTCTTTCCTCCCCCTAACGACGGGAAGACTATCTTATTATAACCTTCCGCAAAAGATGCATTCAAAGATCTATCACTTTCTTTGGAGTGAAGATGTTCATTGGATGGTGGCAAACCCAAACCAAGTTTGAGGTCAAAAACAATAAGTTCATAAGTATCAACCATATTGATGTATTATTGTATCATCAAGACATCATTCTCTAATGGCGTACTTATAACCATTGTATGTGTAGCCATATTAGGAGCTCTAACATCGTTTAATGACATTCTCTTCAGGAGAACCATGTCACTTGGATACATATGCATCCCACAAATCAAATGGGATCTAAATTGTTTGTGTTAATATGGTTGGTTTTAGGGACTTTAATCCAAACAAATGCCTTTGCATTTAGCATATAATTTTGTCACTATCTTTTGTCAAATCATAGCTTAGATATTTCTCAAAATCAAAATGAGACAGTGGATAAATATCTCACACCAATTCATGTCGTTTTTCAAAAACAATATTTCTCCACCTCGTGGTTGGAGAATAGTCTCATTAAAGTGACAACCAGAGGTGGCAAATGGGCCGCTAAGCACTAGCACGGCGCGGGCCCAGCACACTTAAAAGAGGCCCGGCACAGCCCAAGCCCGTGAGTGGCCCCGCACGACCCGAGCACTTTAGAATAACGGGCTGGGTTAGGCCTAGGAATATTGGCCCATTGGCCCGGCCTGGCCCGAGCCCGTAATGGGCCCGAGCACGACATATTGTGGGCCAACCCGTTACAAACACAAAATTTCATTTTGTTTTTTAAAATATTTAAAAACCATAATGATGAGATCTCATGACAATTCCACCAATGTTATTTTTTTATATTGTCAAAATAGTGAAATAAAACATTATATCCTTGTTTTGACATAAAGTATTTTTTCTAATCTCATAATAATACAACTATAGAATGAAGGAAAGAATAATATGATACTAAATCTTCATTATATTAATAAAGATTAATTTCACAATAATATACTACAAGCAATATATTTTGAGTTATTTTTTTCTTTCTTTCTTTCTTGTAGTGGAATATAAAAAATATTAGAAAACTAATCTTAAAAAGCTAAGATTAAGAAAAATATTGTAGAACTTAATTTATTTTAATTTTCTAAATAGTTAAATAAAATTAATTTTTATTTATTCAAATTAAAATTTTAAAATCGTGCGTTATAGTAGGTAGGCACGAGCATGGCCCGGCACGATATGGGCTTGGGCCATGGGCCGGACCGGGCTTACTGTTTAAGTAAATGGGCCGACACGAGCCCGGCACGATAATAAATGGGCCTGCCCAAGCACAGCACGAAGCACGACTATGCCCGCTTAAAATGGGTCAGGTCAGGCCGGGCCGGCCCGTTTGCCAAATATACGGTAAATAAATAATTTGCTTGTGAGTAAGGTTAGCAGTCATCAAAACTTGTAAGTGATTCCATGCAACATGATCGACAAAAATGACGTAACCGGTCAAGCCAAAATAGTGTATTTGGTTCAATGAACTTCTGGTTCATGACATTATATGCCTAAATTTATTGTATAAATTTGACACATTATATATCATATAGCAAAAAGTCTTCTCTAACCATATTGGAGGCACTTAGTGTGACAATACTTCAAATTTGATAACGTGATAGTAGCTCATTCGGAGCCATAGATCAAGATCTACAACTCTCTGTATAAGAGTTACCTTAGCTTGAGTAAACATCAATTGTGAAATATTGACAATTGGAATGGACCAAATTCATTTTGAACTGCTGGCCAAAATGATATACTCGAAATTTCGAGTTGAAGACTACAATCTATAATGGTAGAGTAACTTTATCAAGTGGAGAACCTCAAGTTCTCTATCACGTATATATTTATAGTCATAAAGAGGAGGAACTTCAGACCCTCATATAATTGGAGATCCAAGAAACTTGAGATTTTGATTTTTTTTTTTTTTTTCATTTTGTAACAACTTCTTGAAGAACATGACATTCTAAGTTAATCAGATTAAAAAACATTTAGTTTCAGGGCAAACTCAAGAGGTTACAATAAATTTTTAAAAAAACACAGTAATGTTTTCAATATGCTTATTGTAAGCAAAAGACATCAGGAATCTGAAATGAATCTCAATGTTCTTGATAGTCAATGCAATTTAATTTGATCAATGCCCTTTCGAGAGTAGCTTGATAAAGACTCATATAGTGTACAATAGACACACACCAAATTTACAATTTCTTCACATGTGCGGATGTTAGGACAATATTTACATTGACTTTTGATTTCTCTCTTGCCATGATCCACTTCTTGTGGCATTTCATGGTATAGCCATGTCAATCGTATTTTTTACTATAAAATGAGATCCATGAGACGGAGAGTTATACTTCTCTGGTAATATTGGAGGCACATATATATGTGCTCTTCTGGAGCCATTCATCAGATATTAAGATATGAGATGATCGTTATATTAGACTCATAAGCATAAATCTTAGTAATATTTTCTGGACCTTAGAGATCATGGGTAAAATTGCATTGCTTGAAAGTCACTTAAAACATAAGTCTGAAGTTGATGCAAATTAAATTTGTAAGAATTGAACAGCGGATCTCATAGGATATACACGAAGCTTCTGGTCCGTGTTATACATGCAAAACATGACATTCAATTATTGTATTGTTGTTTGATGTAGGTTAATAACATCAATTGCATTTTGAACTTCTAGACAAAATGATTACTCGAAATTTGGAGGTCTGAGAGGACTGTTAGTCCGTAATAAAAAAAAATTACTTTAATGAATCGAAAGGAAATTAACATCCAAGCAAATTTGAATAAAATTACGCGATAAAATTAACTGGGAACTTCTAGTTCCATAAATGAAGGAAATACACATAACTTCTAGTCTTGTTAACTTCACAATACATGATAATCTTGTATCTCATCTCACAAAAGATAATAGGAGAATCAAGTTCTCTTATCTAAATGCTAGTCAGAAGCTTCTGGCTTTGATTGATTGTCCAACTTTGAACTGCAGGTTCTATTTCAACTTTGAACCCCAATATCGCAAAATAATTAGATGAACCTCAAGCCCTCTTATAGTTGGGGAATAAGAAACATAGGAGTTTATATACTGGATATATTATATAGCGTCGAGGATCTTCCGGCCCTCATAATTGTATATGTTCTGAGAAGCTTCATGTCGTAATATTCCACCATATAATCCTTGAGGAACATCGATCAAGTCGTCATGTAATCAGATCAAGAGACTTTAGGTCTCAATCAATTGTGATTACAAAATAAGGTGGTCAGATCAAACAATAAATCAATAAAATAGAGGCCAAAATAAACATTTACCTTGTTCGATTAGTGAAGCCCACCCATACGGCTTGTAGACCAAAGGAAATCAATTGTTTTGCATGATACAGACCAAACAAATTTATTTCCTCACTGCAAGTCTTGCATATGTGAACCGTGGTCTAGCTCTAACAAAGCATATATCAATCAAATCTGTAAACATGAGCCATGAAATTTCATTAAAAAATTGTAAGGCAAGCAACGTAAGTGATAATACCAGCCTCAATATACATTTAAACCATATTGAATTAGACTGCATATCAAGATCATATTTTATATGATAATGACTTCTGGAGTCAAATAAGTGATAAAGGCATTTATTTGATGAAGGCCTGCATGGATAGAATTATTGGGTTGATCATACCATTAGCCTTTAAATTTTGAGCAATCTGAAATATCTGCATGTTAATCAATAGATAACAACAGCTAAGAGAACCCATTAGCTGATCTAGGAAGCTATATAGGTAAGAGCAAATGATAAATCATTTGATTGTATTGAAAATCATTTTAATTCAAAAAAAGAATTCGATTATAGGGCTGATGATATCAATCAAACAAAACTCATAGATAAAGAGTTATAGTCAAGCAACAACATTGCACCATATGACTCACGGATAGAGCACTCAAGAAAATAGAGCAAAACGTGATGATAACGTGTTATAAAGTAGAGAGAAGATAAAGAGAGAATAGTTGGGAGGAAGTAGAAGTATTCACATTCAATCTCATTAGCCTCCTTTATATAGAGAGGTAGGGTTTACATCAAAGTACATAACTAATAAGTATTTACGTGGACAACCATATAGATAATAATATTTACAAAAGTTATATAAAATAATATTTACAAAAGTTATATAATTGGTTTGAAATATACACAAAACAAATATGGTTGAAATAACATCAACCGTCTAAACAAAATATTCAAAAAAGAAACACGTCAATTGTTGCTATAAATTAAACTACTTCCCACATTCCTCTCTATTATGATGATTCCAAAGATGATGTACTTCCCCACTCTTGTAGCTATCTCGCAGTGTGATCGTACGATTAAATATAAGCTTCTCAAGAGTCAAATATTTGTCAACCACAAAATAGCCAAGTCTTTCGAACTGAAACTTGTCACCAACACCAACACCTTTCTCAAGTGGGGGAACAGCAAATGCATTTAGTACTATCACTTTCGATTTTCCATTCAGATCAGAAAGCTAGTCATCAAGCTCAGCAGGATTCTCTGAGTTGAATAGTCTGTCAAACAATCGGACCGGATCATACTCGACCCGTAGCTCAGCGAGTGTCTCATTATCCTCGGCTAAACCAACATCCTTTGCATCCACACACTTGATAGAATGATAGGAAATGCGTATGTAGGCAGGGCAGATTTTTTAGAAGCAAGTCTGAAGTAGTCTTTTGAGTCCTTAAGGCGAAAAATCGGAGTGCTCAATGTACAACACCTTGGAAAGTGGAACCTCGTAGGACTCTGCCTCAGAATCGGGCCACTTTCTTGCTTCACAGTCCTTTATGAAGCCATCTTTCCAGTTGGTAATGACGACCTTTACAGGATCAAGCACAACCATTGTGCGAGGAGCTGTTTTATTGAGCTCTTCTCTAATGTACGTGGTACTCGAGGCAACTCAAATGAATCATACCACAATCACTTCTGGTGATTCCAATTCCTCTAAAAAATGTATTAATGGCAGTTGATGTCACGCCCCTACGTCGTAAACCAGCTAGTGTCATAAGGTGTGGATCATCCCAACCATCAACCCAATTTTCAGTCACTAGTCGATTTAACTTACGCTTTGACATAACAGTGTTACTGACATTCAGTCTTGAATATTCCCAAACATGTGGTTGATATAGGCCTATAGAATGCAATAACCAGTAGTATGAAGCACGCCGTGTCTCAAATTCTGAAGTGCACAGCATGGGTGATATTCTCAAGAGAATCCACAATGCAATGAGCATAATCGTAACTGGGATAGATACACCAATTTTCTCCAGCATGCAGATGAGGAGTAAACAGTCAAAATATAACAGAAAACAAGAGACAATTTTGGCTGAATAATTCTATATCTTATTCACCTTACAAGAAGGAATTATATACAAATTACAATTGCGCCTAATAAGACAAGTACTATTCCTAAGGTAAGTAGTAAATCAAATAATACTACAAATATTACAGAATATTACAGAATATCTACATAAATAAGGTAAGTATGACTCACGCTAACACTCCCCCTCAAGTTGGCGCATACAGATCACGAATGCCCAACTTGTCAAGTGAGTCACGAAACCTTAGTGAGCACATCAGCCAACTGTTCTTCTGAGTGGACAAACATAAAAGAGATAAGCTTAGCATCAAGTTTCTCTTTAATGAAATGTATGTCAACCTCAACATACTTAGTTCTGTCATGTTGTACTGGGTTGTGAGCAATACCCACCGCTGCCTTATTATCACAATACAAATCCATGGCTCATTTGGGTTTAAATTCCAAATCACGAAGTAAATTTCTCATCCAACAAACTCCATGAGCCATACCTCTATACTCTGCTTCAGCACTTGACCTGGCCACAACCTTTTGTTTCTTACTTCTCCAAGTAACAAGATTACCACCTACAAAAGTGAAGTAACCAGAAGTGGATTTTCTATCCGTAACACAACCTGCCCAGTCTGCATCTGTATAACCACTAACATCCAAATGATTATACTTTGAAAATATCAAGCCTTTTCCAGGAACAAACTTTAAATACCTCCGAATACGGATCACAATTTCCATATGAGTTTCACTTGGATTATGCATGAATTGACTCACAACACTAACTACATATGCAATGTCTAGCCGAGTATGTGAGAGATAGATTAATCTGCCAACTAACCTATGATAGCGAGCCTTCTTTGTAAGAGTTTGATTAGGGTACTCAGCCAGTTTATGATTTTGCTCAATCAGAGTATCAGCAGGTCTTCAACCTAACATTCCTGTCTCTGTCAACAAGTCAAGCACATATTTTCTCTAACACAAGAAAAAAATATTTAAGAGAACTAAGATCTTTCATCTCAAACTCTGATGCAAGCAGATCTTTTAATCTTTCAACTTCCTCTAAATTATCACCAGTAATTATCATATCATCAACATAAATCATCAAGGCAGTTAATTTACCTTCACGGCGTTTCAGAAACAATGTATGGTCAGAGTTACTCTGTTTGTACCCAAAACGACGCATAGCTTGAGAGAATCTACCAAACCAAGCTCGTGGTGATTGTTTGAGTCCATACAAGGACTTATTCAACTTACACACAAATCTTCCTCTTGTGCTTGCCTCATATCCTGGTAGTAGATCCATGTAGACATCTTCAGCTAGCTCTCTATGTAAAAAGGCATTCTTCACATCAAATGGTTGCAAAGGCCAATCTAGATTAGCTGCTACAGACATCAACACTCAAACAATATTAATCTTTGCTACTGGAGCAAAGGGCTCCTCATAATCCACACCATATATTTGAGTATATCCCTTTGCAACAAGTCTTGCCTTATATCTATTCACTGAACCATCTGCATTGTGTTTGATAGTGAACACCCATCTACATCCAATAACTCTCTTTTCTTGTGGAGGTGTCACCAACTCCTAAGTATTATTCTTCTCCAATGCATCCATCTCTTCATTCATCGCTTGAGACCATTTGGGATCCTTGAGAGCATCTTACACTTTACTGGGAACACATACAGAGGATATTTGATTCTCAAATGAAGCACGGGATTTGGATAACCGATGGGCGGACACAAAGTTAGCTATGGCATACTTAGACTTAACATCTAAACTTGGTTCATATTGACGAGGTGGTTTACCACAGGTGGACCTAGGAGGGAAAACATACTCACTATCACTATTATCAGAGTTTGAAGAAACACCACTAACCACAAGATTGGGACGCTCATCAGGGATTGGTTGATAAGGGTTATCTGTATCTGAGAAGGGTGGAGGAGCTTGGCCTTCTTGGACTGCTAAATTTTGGATGTCGTGTTCTGGTTCTGCTAGCGATTGATTGCCAAGATGGAACGATCGATCGTTTTGCTGCTGGGAGCTTTTGCCTCGCTGAATGATCGATCGCCAGGAATGGAATGATCGATCATTTGGCTACTGTCTTCTTCGAACTTGTCTGGCGATCAATCGATGGCATTCTGGTGATCGATTGTTGGACCCGAAATGGAACGATCGATCGTTTCTCTACCGTCTTCTTCGAACTTGTCTGGAAATCGATTGCTGGCATTTTGGTGATTGATCGTTGGACCCAAAATTACACGACCATCATCTACAATTGGCTGAATTTTAACCCCACTAGACTTCTCTTCCAAAAAAGTGTGTTTCTCCCCCTGAAGTGAAGGATTGGTGGAAGAAAAATAACATGCATCCTCATAAAAGGTGACATCCATGGTAACATAAACTTTCTGTGTAGGAGGATGAAAATACTTGTAGCCCTTCTGATTAACACCATAGCCCACAAATACACATTTTAATGCCCTGGCATTGAGTTTGGACCGTTGATTCTTAGGGACATGGACAAACACTACACACCCAAAGACATGAGCAAGGAGATTAGAAACTAAGGGACAGACACATGATTTGAAAGGGCAGCATATGGGGTTTGACCATTGAGAACAGAAGAAGGTACGTAGCCTATTGATGAGATGGTAAGCAGTGACAATTGCATCTCCCCAAAGATACTTAGGCATATGAGCACTACATAGAAGAGACCGAGCTATGTCAAGAACATGACGATTCTTTCTTTCTGACAAGAGCAAAAAATTCTTGGAAAGCAGAGAAAACTTCATATTTGTGTTTCAATAAAGAGACCTATGTAAGACGGGTATAATCATCAATAAACAAAACAAACCAATGTTTGCCAGACAAGGTTGACTCACGGGAAGGTCCCCATACATCAGAACGAATAAGCTCAAAAGGAAAAGAACTCCTAGTAGTACTCAAACGATAACTAGTACAATGACTTTTAATTAAGACACATGACTCACAATGTAACTTAGACTCATGAAAGCCCAGAAACAAGGATGGCATAGATTTCTTCATGACACTAAAGGAAGGATGTCCCAATCTCCGATGCCATAGCCATAATTCTTCAACTTGATTAGTAACCCCAGTCGAAATCAAAGCTGCTTGAACTGCCTTCTCCGGCTTCATTCCGGCGAACATGCAATCTAGATGAAATATTCGACCCCTCATATAACCCCTGTCGATTATTTCCCTAGTGAGGAGGTCCTGAAAAATCACATACAAAGGAAAAAAAATGTTTCAGAACACCGAGATTGAGTATTAAGCTGAGGCACAGATATGAGATGATGAGAGAGATCAGGGACATAAAGAACATTATGTAGTGTCAAAGAATGGGTGAGACGAACAGATCCTATGCCTAAAACAGGAAAAGAATCACCATTGGCATTGACAACAGAGGAAATAGAGGGTGGATTGAGAAAAAGGAAGAAACTACGATCATAGGTCATATGGTCAGATGCTCCATAATTTTATCCAAGTATTGCCACCAGTAAAGCTAGAAATTTTTAAAGCAACTCTAATCTTACCATTACCACCACTACTTACTGATGCGGTATCCTTACCAGCCAAGTTGGTGTGATCTGGTTATGTCACCGCATAGTAATCTTGGTCTTGAACAAGATGAACAGCAACCTTTCCCTTGGGTTAGTTGTCTTGAGGTCGGGGCCTATCAAAGTAGCCTGCTGGAAAACCAAACAACCTGTAACAATTTGCTTTGATGTGGCCTAGATTCTTGCAGTAGTTACAAGTCAGATTTGAGGAGAACCTAGGAGGAGGACCTTGAGGAGAGAGACGCAGAGAAGAATGAGGTCGATTTCCTGAGAGTGACCAATTACTTGAGGGATTGGATGGCTTTGATTGTATTGTAAGGCCAGCAACTTCTGAAGTAACTGTTCTAGTTCCAGCCCTCTACGTCTCATCTTTGTGAATATAAGCAAAGTCTTGCTGCAAGGTTGGTGTGGTAGTCCGGCGAAGTAATTCACTCCTTGCATTCTCAAATATTGGATCTAGGCCAGCCAAAAAAATGTGAATTCTCATGAGATCCTGCTCCTCCTTATAAATCTTAACATTATCCGGGCACTTCATGCGACATGGACACATCTGATCAATTTCTTGCCAAATCCCCTTTAGTTTTGCAAAATACATGGCAACTGGTTTTCCATCTTGTTTCATATGGGAGGGTTGAGTGCTCAACTCATAAACCTCAGCAAAATCTGTTCCGTTAAAGTAGATCTCCTTAAGGCTTTCCCAGATTTCTTCAGCTGTATTACATCCCATTATCATATATGAAACATCTTTAGTCATGGATTTGTAAAGAATAGAGGTTACCGAGCCATTTGCAGTCTTCCATTTTGAATAATTGTTGGCTGCAATTGGTGGTTCAGTAATTGAACCATCAACATAGCCCACCTTATCGATTCCACATACGTGAGCGTCCATCATCTTCTTCCAGGTTCGGTAATTAGAGTCATTGAGCTTGACACCTCTATAACTTCCAGTTGAATCATCTTTAACATAGACAGAAATTTGGTTGGAACCATGACACATCTAACCATCTCCATCTTGCTTGATCACGGTCGAAACGTCTTGATCTTTAGCCATGGTGAATACGTAGCGGAAGGAAAAACAACAAAATTATTGGAAGTATAAGAAGGCAACGGTGATGAAAAGATCAAAGGACAAGGAACAAATCCAAGCACAAAGAACAAGGGTCAAGGATCAAAGAACAATGAGTTAGAGTCCAGGATCGGATCTCTGCTTTGATACCAAGTCAAAATATAACAAAAAACAAGAGACAATTTTGGCTGAATAATTCTATATCTCATTCACCTTACAAGAATGAATTATATACAAATTACAATTGTGCCTAATAAGACAAGTATTATTCCTAAGGTAAGTAGTAAATCAAATAATACTACAGATATTACAGATCACATAATATTACAGAATATCTACATAAATAAGGTAAGTATGACTCACGCCAACATAAACTTGATACGATATGCAATAAGGTCATACATGTTAAAATTATCACTCTGCATGTCTTGTTTCATTCTTACAGTTGCTTTCCCTTCTTCAATCAGGCCACGCCTCATATCCTCAAAAAGCTTCAGCGACTCTTTAATTGGTCTGTCCCTCCAAGGGCTGTTCATTTTTTTTCTCCCTGTACTCCTTTATCTCATGCCCCGTCTGATAAGCAACGTGAGCGTGACCCCTTCGTATGAACTCCATTGCTAATTCATACAGATCTTGGAAGTAATCAGTAGTGTAAGTGATCTTGTAGGGCTCCCAACCCATCCAATTAACAATCTCCTGAATATGATTAGTATATTCTTTCTTTTCAGCTTCTGGATTTGTGTCATCAAAACTCAGATAGCAGCCCCCACCTCTCTCTTTTGCCAGCCCAAAGTCAATAAACATTGCCTTGGCATGGGCTATGTGTAGATATCCATTCGGTTAAGAAGGAAAGCGAGTTAAAACTCTCCCCCAGTCACGCTCAAGTGTTTTTGAAGGAGTTCCTTTGAGTTGCAACATCTCAGAATATAACCATCACTAAAGAAAACTGAAGTATGAAGCTTAAAGTTTTCCTCTGGTTGAGGGAATATCGCATATGGGTTAAGAATTTCTTCAGCTAGTTGTTCAAGTGAAGAAACAACAATAGCTTTTTCCTATACTTTAGCAAGTTTCTCTTTCTTCTTTTTAGGAACCTTTTCATCATCTGCTGCAGTTCTTTAACCAAGTAATTCACGCAACTTTGTATCAATTATTGCCTTAACAATTTTTGGGTCAGCCCACGAATGTCTCTTCCTAAGATGTGCCAATAAGCCACCCACATTTGTTTTATAGCGCTGCTCCAAAATTGTAGATTTATTCTCTTCAAAAGCCTCATTAACAGATTGCTCGATTTCTTCTTCTGAAACTTCAAAACCAACACCACATGCTTCTTCAAATTCACTTGTTTTGAAGTTTTCTGTCCCCATATTTACAAAAACATAACAAAGCCGCATCTAACTGAGCTAGGGTTTTAATCTTTGAAGACACAATGTACTGTACCAATACCAGGCGATGCACAAGGGCATTTGCCGGAAACTTTGTAGCAACCGTGTATTAAAGATTACCAATGATTCGACTGCATCCATCAGTAACTACAGCCTAGTGAATGACGGCCGTCAGATTGGTCGTGTCCCTGTTGTTGGCGATTGTGTTTTTGGTCGCCCGCTCGTCCAATCCGACCTTCAAGATGAGTTCAAGGATGTTCTCCTTGGCGTGCATCTAGACGATCTTCTCCCTTCCTCCTCACTATACAGATGAAACGCTACGAATACTCATCTTTACAACCCAAAAAAGCTAGAAATGGTCAGGGAGAGCCTCTTTTGTAAGTAACTAAAAGAGAAATTATAAATGTAGAGCGGGATGAAATGAAAGAGTGGGGAGTTTATATAGGCAAGGCTTGTAAATCCTTATCATAATGGGATTAGGAAACCGTTTAGCTTTCTTTTTTTCTTTTTTGAGAAAATGTTATTAATTTTGTTTTATTTCTTTGAACACAAAGGGTGTAAAGGAGGCATAATTGATAAAGTAATCTGGGGTTCACATCCAAAACCAATTGGCAATGGATGGAGTGGCCCAAATCCTTATAAACTCATAGGCAATGTCCCATTTTTCTCATGTGGGATGTATATATATTCTCAACACACCCCCACACGTGTGACGAATTTTCAAGCCATACATGTGGACAATTTGGGTGACATGGAGTCGGTGTGGTAGGGAGGCATGCACACTTGGGATAACTAGGCTCTGATACCATGATAAAGTAATCTGAGGTTTACATCCAAAACTAATTGTCAATGGATGGAGTGGCCCAAATCCTTATAAACTCATAGGCAAGGTCTCATTTTTCCCATGTGGAGTGGCCCAAATCCTTATATTCTCAACATTAATGCCCATGGGTTGGCGCAAATTGCACACTGCAAGAAGTGGTCATCAAGCATGGTCGGGACAGTTATATATTTGGAAGTTGGAACTTTATCAAAATTTTCACATTTAGGCTTCAACTAAGTGTTGATTTAGCAAGACGATATGCTAGCATTTGTTTCTTTATAAATATGGTGAAAAACTGATTCCTCAAATGAGGTGAGACCATGAGAAGTTTGAGCTACTAAGAAACGCTTCGAGAGAGTAATTGTCTTAGTTGCAACTTTGGAATAAAAAAGTCTACGAATCACATTCGGATTATAACTTATTTACACCCAAGTCCATACGCAACCTGCAAACCCCGGTAAATACCCCACATTTCAACTTCAAGAACTTGACCTTTACCTTCTTTTTTTTGGGTTTTTGTCCATTTACCCCATTTCTAGGGATTTTTTTCCCACTTACCCCATTAAGTTTTTTTAATTCCCTCTTACCCAATACACTCTAAGGAAGTCTTCTCTAATACCCCATTAAGATTTTTTTTTTTTTTTAATTTTTTTTTAATACCAATTTACCCCTCACCCCTTTGTTACTTAGAGAGAGAAAGAGAGAGAAAATGGAAGAGAGAGAAACCATATTAGATTTCGCCAGAGCCCGTCATCGGTCGCCCGAATCCGGTCACTGGTCACCGGTCGCCAGAATCTGGCCAACTTTCGCAGGAATCCGGTCAACGGCCGCAGCCCATCGGATTTTTATGAAAACCTCTATTGCCCCCAATAGACATCTATTTCCCCCCAATAGATGTCTATTGCCCCCAAATAGAGGGGCAATAGAGGTCAATTGCCCCCCAATAGATGTCTATTGCCTCCCAATAGAATTTTCAGTCTATTGCCCCCCAATAGAGGGCAATAAACATCTATTACCCCCCAATAGACGTCTATTGCCCTCTAATAGAACTTTCGGTTGCAAGAATATAAACTAATCTCCCCAAATTTAGACAAATAAAACTTTGATTAAAGAAAAAAATGAAGAGATTATATCAATTTAAAAATGTTTATTGCCCTCCAATAGACATTCCCATTTTTTTTCTTTCTTTCTATCCCATTACTTAAAAAAAAAAAAAAATTGAACGACTGCGTCGGAGCCCGACCTGGACCGAACTCCCGTCCTGTGGGCTGTGACAAACTGAAGAATCCAGTCACCGATCTGTGGGCGAGATGAACGCGACGAAGGTCGTTCTCGGACGAATGGTGAAACCGATCTTGGCAAGAAGAGCGACGATGGTCTTTGGCTGAAGACGAAGCCGGAAATCGATCTGAGCAAGAGCAGAGCGATGGTGACCTTTGGCTGAGAACACAGCCGGAATCTATCCTGGCGCTTGGAGCTTCAGAGGTTTGATGATGACCCTAGCGTTGTGGCAAAGCGTCGGAGGTGTTCTTCACGTGGCGGTAGTGCACGGAATTGGAGGTGTGGTCGACGTAGACGGCGACGGAGTGAGGAAGATAACACCGGCTTGAGGGGTGATGTCGCCGGCGGTCGTCGACTCCAACTCCGCCCAATCCCCGTCGCTATCCTCGTTCTCGACCACAAACCTCCGTCCTCAAGTCACCGGCGTCGGACCTCCTCGAGGAGAGATGCCGGCCTCATTGGGGAGAGAGAGAGAGAGAGAGAGAGAGAGAGAGATGTAATTATTTAATCTAGCTGAGGGCAAAACTGTCATTTTGCATTAAAAAAATGTAAGTGAGAATAAAAATTTATTGCTGGGGCAAGTGGGATACTTTTTGTCAATTTTAGTGCTTTGGGTCAAGGACTCTTTTTTTTCTTTTCTTTTAATTCAGAACTCAGTCCAATCTCTAACGCCATGGCGCAAATAGCAAAAATGCAAGTTGAAGCTGAGATCAAAGCCAGTGCTGAAAAGTTCTGTGAAGTCTTTTGTAGCAAAGGGTATTGTTGCTCAAGATCTGCCCAGACATGATAAAGGACATGCAGGTACTCGAAGGGGATTGGGGAACTGTAAGCTCGGTCAAGCAGTGGACGTACGTACGTTGCTACAGGTAGGATACACACATATTTTTCCACACTAAATATTATATGCAAGTAACGAGTACTAGTGAACAATTTAATGGAGTAGGCTCGAGAGTTTAAGATCAAGGGTTTGGTTCTCAGATATTACGGGCTAAATCCTAAGTTACCCTCTCTAAATAATTTGCATATGCCACATATCAGATGATTTTCTAAGACCCACTTAATTCACATATGATAAAAGCTGGGAAGCTTTAAGGGTTTTTGACTACTTCTAGGAATCTAGTTCTATGCAATTAATCCGTCTTCTTCTTTTTTTTATATATCCTTAAATGCATATATGATCAGGGGCGGAACTAGGATTGAAAGTTTGAGAGGGTCTAAAATGCAATTTTTCTTAAACGCAAGTACCAAAGATTCAAAATAATGAAAAAAGCTAATTAGCCAAGAAGTAATTAATAGTTTTATACCATAATTTATGTTTGAACAAAAATTTTAGTAAGAAAGAAGCTTAAATATTTTATAAGGGTTTAATAGTTTCCAAAAGAAAACACAAGTAATTTAATCTAAAGTCATACCAAATATTAATTATTATGGGTTGTGATTGGTTAATATATTAATTTTAGTGAGATAAGTATGGTATATATTAATATTCTATGAATAAAATATCTAAATAAGGAAGATATTGAAAAAAACTTGCAGGGGTCCGGACCCCCCCAGACCCCAACATAGTTCCGCCCCTGTATATGATATGTATAACTTCCAGTCTTCCACCTCCATTGTACTGCTTGAAAAAAGAAAAAGAAAAAACAAAAGGAAAAGTAATACTATAACATTATATTATTTATTTGACGCGTGGTGCGTATGATTTCCAGATTGAATTATTAAAGGCAGGACTGAGATTAAGAAGATTATCATATTTAGGTAGCTTAGTGGAGTAGGCCAATCTTTGATTTGATTTGTTTTTTTGTTTTTCCCTTTTCTTTTGGACAAAGGTGAATTTTATTAATTAAACGGCAGCAGCATAAAAACAAAGAACAACTTAGAAACTAAGAACAAAACTGACCCAGATACAACATAACAGAATGATTAGGCCTAATCTAAGGGTGGAGCCACTTTAAGCCTTATATAATACATAAGTTTTTTTTTTTTATCAAAAAGAACTTCATTAATAATGAAATATTACAACGAGTTGTGGAGCAAGACTCGGCTTCAGTACACCGACATGGTGACTAATGCCCGAATAGTGATCCAACTATACTTTGCAATGGAAATCCATACTGACAGACTGATGGAGCCATGAAGGCCCCGACTCCAAACAAAGCAAAGGTTGACTAACTTTTAATGCCTCTTTTGCAAGACGGTGGGCAACCCTGTTGCCTTCCCGCTTCACAAAGTGGCAACTATGAATTGGAAAAGACTTAATTAAAGACTTAACTTCAGCAATAATATGACCTTCAAAACTTAGATCATCAGAACTATCATGTAGAGTGTTGATGACTGAAAGGGCATCACCTTCAACTTCCAGGTTTGAGAATCCAACGTGGATCGCAAAGCGGAGTCCATGTAATAATGCTAAGGCTTCTACTGACCTGGGAGGGAGATTGCCCACTTGTGGAACCGCTAAAGCTCCTTTTAATGACCCTTGATGATCCCTAAAAACCACACCCAGTCCACAAACTCCATTCTTCACATCACAAGCCCCATCAAAATTCATCTTCATAGACCCTAATCTTGGAGCCGTCCATTTCACTTGATCTTGGGACCCAGTAACCTTCCCAGATTTATTTGAAGCCCTTATATGCACACAATGATTTTGCCACTCACCAGCTAAGCTAGCAATCTCAGTAGGGTCCATTGTCTTTTCTCCATGTCTAGAAAGATTTCTATTTCTCCAAAGCTACATAACAAAAATATTCAAACTTATTGCCATCTGCAATGGATAAAACATGGTGCACAAGGTCCATAAAGGAAGGTTCTTACCGCACTTTGCACACCCCACGTAGAAAAGTCTTCTTACATGTCTTTTTTGCTTTTGGGCACTCCTATAATACATGCAAGACTGACTCCAAACGGTCGCCACACTGCCAACATCAAGAATCTTCCAGAATTTTCCTTCTTTTCAGATTTTCCGCACATGGCAAGAAGTTTTGCATTGCTATCCACATAAATACTCGCACTTTATGTTGTGTATTGATACTCCAAATTCTCCCCCACACTTCCTTCCTTCTATTTGAGCTCGAACTAGGCTCAGCACCTCCTTTACAGACATGCATATCTTTTGCAACCCAGTATCCCAACGTCACGCTATATACTCCGTTTTTGGTGTAATGCCATACCAATTTGTCGGGAGTACTTCTTAACCCAAGTGGCATACTCAGGATCATATCAGCTTCATGGTGTAAGAAAGTATCTTTAATGAAAGGGACATTCCATGCTCCAGAGACTGTGAACAAAGATTCTACCTTTTGCTCCCCTGAAAACTGAACCGGACTAACCACGTTAAAATGAATCGGATAAGGCATCCACCGATCGGAAACAATACTCACCCTCTTTCCATCACCAATCCTCCACCGTGTCCCCCTATAAATCACCTGTTTACCCCATAGAAGACCCCTCCAGATTGCAGACGGAGTGCGTCCCAATGTCGCGTTCAAGAAACAGGTATCTGGAAAATACTTGGCTTGGAGCATATTACTAACCAAAGAGTGCTTCCCCCAGAAAATCCGCCAAACCGTCTTTGCCAACATAGCTTGGTTAAACGCTTGTAAATCCTAGAAGCCTAGTCCTCATTCCTCCTTTCTTCGACACAACTTATCCCAACTACACCAATGGATGCCTCTTGAATCTCCTCCTTTCCCCCACCAAAATCTATTGACCTTGGATTGGAATTTCCTACAAACTCCCAATGGCAATTGGAAAACACTCATAGAATAAGTGGGAATAGCTTGAGCCACTGCTTTAATTAGCACAAGCTTACCCGCTTTTGAGAGGAACTTCCCTTGCCACCCTTGTAAATGAAAATCCAATCTATCATTCAACCTCTTGAAGACATCTTATTTATTTCTCCCAATTGTTGTCGGTAGTCCCAAGTACTTCTCATGAAAATCAACTACTGGTACGTCTAGAATTTCTGTCACTTCATTCTTCATATCTTCAGCGACATTGGGTCCAAAAGAGAAAGCAGACTTTTGGAAATTAATTCGTTGACCTGCTGCATTCTCATAAAGTATAAGGCATTGTTTCAAAGTAACGCAGTCCTGCACCGTTGCATTAACAAATAACAAACTATTGTCCGCAACTAACAGATGAGAGATCGATGGTGCGTAAGGAGCCACTCTAACCCCGTGAATGAGATCCATATCATCTACATGTTGCAAAAGCCCCGATAATCCTTCCGATACAAATAGAAATAAATATGGAGATAATAGATCCCCTTGCTGGATTCCTCGAGATGGCTTGAAAAACCCCACAGGTTGACCTTTCCATAATATTGAGAAGGATACATAACTAACACATTTCATGATCAGATTAACCCACTCCTACACAAACCCTAGCTTCAACATCACCTCTCTCAGAAAGCTCCACTCTACCCTGTCATACGCCTTACTAATATCCAGTTTAAGTACCATTTTGGGTGACACCGTGTTCTTCTCTATTCTGATGGTATGGACTGTCTCAAACGCTGCAATTACATTATCTTGTATATTTCTACCGGGAACAAAAGCACTTTGAGTTCCAGATATAATTTCTGGAAGGAACCTCTTTAATCTGTTAGCTATTGTCTTGGAGATGAGCTTGTAGATGATGGAACAGAGACTAATGGGTCTAAATTCAGTCACATGCTTAGGGTTTGAGCATTTCGGAATGAGAGAAATCAGTGTATGATTAAACTCGCCAATATCCTTGCCATCATTTAACACCTCTAGACAAAAATCACAACCTGAGTTTCCAACAATATGCCAGTAATTCTTGAAGAATAAGGCCGACAACCCATCAAACCCTGGTGACTTTTGTGCTGCCATATGTTTCAAGGAAACCTCAATCTCCCATCTTTCAAACTTTTCCATTAACTTATTGTTCATCTCATCAGACACACGACGTGGAATTTTGTTAAGCACCATGTCAATATTACCACAGCCCTCCGTGGTATACAGCTTCGGGAAGAAAGACATAAAGGCTACTTATACTTCATGTAGTTCCTCACACCATACATCATTCACATCCTCCACTCCTTGCACCTTGTTTTGCTTACCCCGTCCTTTTGCATAAGCATGGAAAAACTTGGTATTTTTGTCACCCTCCTGTAACCAATCTATTCTAGACTTTTGCTTCCACATAGCTTCTTCCATCTCAGCGTACTTCTCAAGCTCTGTTCTAATCACCTTGCGCTGTTGTCTATCATTGTCACTTTGCACATCAATCGGAAACTGCTGTAGGGTGGCTTTTAGTGCAGCAATTTTCCTAGGTACATGCCTGATAATCGCTTTATTCCACCTAGATAACTCCTCCGCACACTTGTTAAATTTAGCCATTAGACTACTATCCACCGTAGCTTGATCCTCCCACACTTCCTTCACAATTGCACCACACCTTTCTTCCTTAACCCAAAAACTCTCAAAGAGAAAACGTCTCCTGCCCCCAGATTTCTTTGGAAGACCAACTCCTACAATATCAAGGACTAACGGCAAATGATCACTAGCTCCAACCTCTAAGTGAAACTCGTGAGCTCTTGGAAAAACATCGAAAGCTTCATTATTCATGAAACCCCTATCCAGCCTTTCATGAACCGTACCATTAAGGCGATCAACTCCGCAATTAGTATGGAGATGAATTCCAGTCATGAATGCGCAATGAATGACCGTCGTAAATAAGTCATGATTAACAGTCATTAATGCAGCAATGATTGTCTCCATAAATGAGTAAGTTAATGCAATCATAAAAAGCGTGAATAATGGCGGCTTGTCCCCCAAGTAAGTCCCTGCCTATATAAAGGCCACTCGACGTCAAGGTAAAGCATCTCATTCCAACTTGTTTTACTCCACTATTGAGAAATGTATTGACTTAGGCATCATAGAGTTTTCTGCAGGTACCGCCCCTTCTCTTCGAGCCGACGATCAAACTTAGAGTCAACGCTCAAAGGAAGCTTCTCGATCATTCCCAGTCAGCTCCCGTTCCAGTCTGCATTTATTGATGAGTCAAAATCCTCTACGGAATTTTTCATCACCAACAATCTGTAGAAAATAATTCGGTCAAGATCAATTATGAGTATTGCTTATATCTCAAAAGAATCAAGATTGGATTTAAATGGTTCTAATACCTGGTGATGAAGAAGATTGCATCAAATTAGACTTTCCAATTCAACGTGAAGAGTGATCACAAATAGCTCCTTGAGTGCCTAAGAGAAAAATTTTAATTGTAGAGAGAAAACTCGTGCAAAAGAAAGAGATTAAATAACCCACTATCCTTATCTAGAGTTAAGAAGCCTAAAACCCACTATCCTTATCTACATTATGAAACCTAAAACAATTATACATCTTCTGTCTTTTTTTTTTTCACATTTATAAAGAAAATATCTCTAATAAATATTTTTGATATATATCTTTTGGGTTTAGATAAAATATATTTATCTATTTAAAGTAAATAAAAGCATAATAAATATGATTATATATATATATATATATAAATGTATATTAGATAAAAATATTGATACGTATTTCAGTGGGAGAAATTGAAAATTACGGTTATAATAACGATGTGCAAACAAAATATACACAGAACATACAAATAAGGGTGTGATCTATCAATTTTATATATTTCTATTTTATTTACTATTATCTTTTCTTAGACATATACTCATATTGGTATCTAATAAGTCCCAATATTCAAATTTGTTACGATTACGTGTATTTATTAGATAAATGAAACAGAAAATAATAAAAGGTGTCGTTTGCTCCATTAAACAATACGGTTACAAAAGTGTGTCTAATAAGGGGGTGGCTAGTGGCCAATATTGTAGTAGCGAGCAGGTAATCTATCATTCTTCAACACACGAACCCAATGAAGATGGAGGGTGGAGCAGGTAATCTATCATTTTTGCATGGTACGTGTGATTAATTTCCAGAATTTAAAAAGCAACACTAAGATTTTGTCTCCTCTAAAAGTCTAAAGCGTATAACAATCACAATCATAGGTAAAAAACAGACACCACACAGTCACACTCATTATAAAGAGAGAGAGAGAGAGAGAGAGAGGATAAGGAAATCACCCGTTTGTCCCACTAAGAATAATCATTACTATAAAACTCCACTAACTCTGTTAACTCTTGATTTTTTTATTTGAAAAAAAAAAACCATTTTTCTTTTTCTTGATTTTAGATCGATTGAGCCCAGAAGAAAATTTTTCAGAACTAAATCATCTACTTCAATGTAATTCCCACTTTATAATGATTTGCGAGATCAAGACAGAGATGAAATGGGTTTATTCCCTTCCAATTTCCTTTTCTTCTTTTATGCAAGGACTTTGATTCCAGTTCGATTGATCCAACGGGACTGATCTTCATCGCGAGCTTTGGAGATCTACAAATCCCCAATACAAATGGGACATTTTCCCAATTTTTCAATCTTCTACAAGCTCAGAATTTTTGTTGGTCAAGAATGAATTCAAATCCATCTCTTTCTCGGTGCAAAGAAAAGTCAATTTATAGTGCTCCAGATAGGAATGGTCTTTCTCAACTGTAGGTTCCTTCATTTTCTGGGTTTTCCCAAATGCTCAATCTGGGTTTAACATCATATTTTTGTCCTCCACTTTTGTGTGGTTCACCAAAACTAGATATTAATTGAAACCTATATCCAGCCAATCTGAATTTGGTTGTCAGATTTGTTAGTCGAATAAAAGCAGATTTTTACAATTTATGGTGAAGGATTGGAGTATTGAAAATCTGTCATGGGCTTGATAAGAGCGAAAACAGGGGACCAAACTCGGTTTGGATTCATTGGAAAGCCATGATTGAAGCCTCAAATTTTTCCTTTCTATGAAGAGCGTGATGAGTTTTCCTTCTCTATGAAGAACTTGATGAGAAGTCAGTAGTCTGCTGGACAAAGTAATTCCAAATATTGCTTTTAATTATTTGTTATTTTTAAATTAAAAATAATACATGTTAACAGTGTTAAGTTTATGTTAATAGAAAAACACGTGTTAAAATGTTATTGGTGGGGCAGAATTGGGATAATCAATAGAGGGTATAGCATGACTTTTTTGATGAGAATGTCTTACGTACGGCACCCGCACCACGTGGCAGTGGGGCGGGCCAATCAGTGCCCAAGCAGTGGGGTACTTTAGGTATTGCATATTAAAAATCAGGGACAGTTTCAGAAAAGATGGAAAAGTTTGAGAGTTTTGATTGGAGCCGCACGGCCCCACCACGTGGCAGCCCCTACCCAAGACTTCTTCTTTTTTTGATATCACTTACTCGCCCATTTATTTGATATCACTTTATTTACATTCCATAATCAATAGAGGGTATAACATGACTTTTTTTTTATTTTTAGAAAAGGCAAAATGAATTGCGGAAGGTAAACGGTGCCAATTTTCTAAAATGAGTACAATTACTGGATGAATTGATCACCTTATTGAATTTCACGTAAATCTCACCTCATGTATGTTTCAATAACACTTATCAAGTAATCGAATTGAAATGGATCAAAATACCTGAAAACATTAAAATACTTTTAAACATAACTAAAGAGAGCGCAACTTAGTGGAAGTTAAAACGGATCAAATTGAAATGGGTCTTCTCTCCCTATTGTTCCTAACCTCTCTCACCCTCTCTGTACTTCTACGGAGCAAAGACGCAAAGCCTCTAAATATGACCTCTCTCTCTCTCACTTTCTGGATTGTTCTTTAACTCTCTATGCCACGCGGAGTCCCACAGGAGACGAACACTTGTCTAGGCTACTCAAGTAAAAAGGCAAAAAATGAAAGGGCAAAAGAGTCACGATACTATTCATTCAGCAATGATTCTCCCAATTTTCCTTTAGTATAGACAAGAATCGAAGCCTGTAATTGCAAGAAAAAAAGCAAGGGCAAAATCGTCATTTTACTAAACTCTTAATCGAATGAAAATTTAGATAAAAAACTTACCTCTTATCAACTGAACTCTCTCTCTCTCTCTCTCTCTCTCTCTCTCCTTTCACTATCAGATAGTGGCGATCTAACCAATAATACCAACAGCCCTCACTCTTTGTCATCTAAAACAGAAGACGATGGCAAACTGTAATTGACCAAGGTAGCAAGAACAGAAACACCAATTCAACACATCTCAGGGCCGTAAATCTAAAGAACACCTAAGGGCAAAACCGCAATTTTACTATTAAATGAACAGTCCACTAGCTTTAGATGTATGTATAATAATACTATACTTCTACGGAGCAAAGACGCAAAGCCTCTTAATATGACCTCTCTCTCTCTCTCTCTCTCGACCATTCTTGAACTCTCTATGCCACGCGGAGTCCCACAGGAGACGAACACTTGTCTAGGCTACTCAGGTAAAGAGGCAGAAAATAAAAGGGCATAACGGCCCTATTGTTCTGATAGAAGAAAGAGTCATGACAGTATTCATTCAACAGTCACTACTAGAAAAAGTGCCCACTGCACACAGATGAAATTTCACACAGAGTGAAATAAGTATGAATATAAGTGTATTCACACACACATATGTATCAAAATACTATACACACACATATCGGTGTCAATCCAAGGGTAAAATTGGCAAGATCTGTGATATTTTATAGTGTCTGTGTGAACACTTGAAGATGGGACTTGCAAAACAGAGATTGTGGCAAGTGTGTCAGAATTAAACAGAAGAGTATACACCGACATCTGTGTAAAAAGCATTTTCATACAGTTTTCTGTGTGAATACATTAAATGAGGATAATAATTTTATCAGAAAAATATCATCAACAATAAAATAATTAATTGTATCATATTTTTGAATCATATCTTATTATTTTATCCGTGTGAAACCTTTTTTTATTATTGTTTTCACACAGAAATGCGTGTGAAACCTTATCTGCATATTATCTTCATTCCACAGTCTCCCCGAGTCTCTGATCTCTCTCTATTCTCTACATCTCCCTCTATTCTCTGCATACCAAAATAAATATCTTCTCCCAGATCTATAGCACAGGTATAGGCCTAGGTTAAAACAATTTGTTCTTCCTCTTTATTCTCTCTCTACTATTGATTAGTGCTGAAAGTTGAAAGCTAATGTTTGAGTTATGGGTTTGATAAGCGCTTAAAGTTAGAACCTCTGCAATTTAGTGGAATTGATGTCTCTGCAATTATGTTTCTCTTCTTGATTTAGATGATTCCTTATGCAAGACACCGAACCTATCGATGAGGAGATGGCCTATCACGTAATTCTTATCATGTAATTGTTTACTATTCCCAAATCTGAAGTTCAATTTCCTCACTTTGCTCTTTCTTGTGATTCTTTCTTGCAGCAAACATATCGACACCATCGACCGCGACAAACAAACAGATCGAGATTCATAAATGTATATATAATCACTTTGGTTTGTTGTTTATTTGGATTCAAACTTACTGATCGATATTGTCAGAGATTGTGTAGCCGAGATGAATTCTGAAACTAGATCCTGTTTGCAATAGTACTTGTGTATGATTTACTACGGTAACATCCCAGATTTGCAAGATCTCAATGAAGAACAATGAAGGAAAGATCCCAGATTTGCAAGATCTCAATGAAGAACGATGAAGGAAAAATTCCAGATTTGCAAAATTGAGATGAATGACCCAAAACAAAATGAAAATAAATGGAGGACCCAAAAATAAATATTAAATATTTGAATAATTCAATGAATTGATGAATTATATTTAATGTGGAAATTACGAATTCAATTGTTGATGGGACATGACTGCAGATGTAGGTATTGAAACAGGCGTGGGACCCGCACAAATTTCACACAGATTTGTTTGGTTGTGTGAAAATACAATTGGCAACGGCAGCAATAGGTACGGATACATAAATCCGTGCTTGTACTGTGTGAATTAAGCGATTCACACAGAATTCTGTATGTAGTAGTTGTGATGCACACAGATTCTTCCCTGTCTCTATTGGCTATATTTTCTAGTAGTGATGCCTTCTGCCTTTTTTTTTCCCCCTCAATTGTTATATGTGGAATTTTGTGTTGATTTAAACACAATGTTCAATAGGTAATTGTGCTCATTGTGAGGTTCATAGTGTTTAAACAAGACATTTGTTGAGGGTCAATAAAAGTTTTATTGTCAAATAAAATTTTTATTAGAGAAAATAAAAATTTTAATAGTCTATTTTACTCTTAGAACCAATAAGGGAAATAATTTCAAATTCACTAATTGAATCACAATTTCAAATTTCAAATTCAAATTTTAAAATCTACAATTCATCAAGGATGATGTTATTGACACACTCATTTTCTCTCTCTTTTTTGTCGAATAAACTCATTCATTAGATGAAACACATATTACTAAGGTAATACACAGAAAGCAGGAGTCCTAGGTCCAAAGACCCAATAGACCAACATATAACTAAACTATAACTAACTGACATGGAGAGGCCCAAAAGCCCAAAATACCAGAAAACCTAGATCTAAAACCAAAGTCTTCAGGGCAACACAAGCTGGTCGCCGTGAGTATCACCATGACCAAATGATCTCCGACAGAAGCTTGACTTCCAGAGGTCAAATAACTCTCCACCATCATTCTCCACATTGAAATTGCATGCACAATAAGAAACAAGAAATAACAAAGAACTTAGTAAAGGTAGTCGTGGAGGTGGGGACCACCAAGCATCACAACACCACTGTTCTGGCGATGTCCACAAACTTTGGTCTTGTCGGTACTGCTACAATCATCAGTTGTGAAGTTAAGTGAACAGATCCCTATTGAGACTCCTAGGTCCAAAGACCCAATAGACCAACATATAACTAAACTATAACTAACTGACATGGAGAGGCCCAAAAGCCCAAAATACCAGAAAACCTAGATCTAAAACCAAAGTCTTCAGGGCAACACAAGCTGGTCGCCGTGAGTATCACCATGACCAAATGATCTCCGACAGAAGCTTGACTTCCAGAGGTCAAATAACTCTCCACCATCATTCTCCACATTGAAATTGCATGCACAATAAGAAACAAGAAATAACAAAGAACTTAGTAAAGGTAGTCGTGGAGGTGGGGACCACCAAGCATCACAACACCACTGTTCTGGCGATGTCCACAAACTTTGGTCTTGTCGGTACTGCTACAATCATCAG
>BDJD01003433.1:31782-45407 GCA_002564525.1 Rosa multiflora
TTAT
Source organism: Rosa multiflora (assembly GCA_002564525.1). NCBI lineage: Eukaryota > Viridiplantae > Streptophyta > Magnoliopsida > Rosales > Rosaceae > Rosa > Rosa multiflora. The sequence continues at coordinate 31,787 of BDJD01003433.1, forward strand.
TTTTTAAAATGACACATGTCGATATTTAATTGGGTAACCTGTTTACCAGTTCAGTAGGTTTCCACTATATTAATTTACTAGAAGTAAAAAAAATAAAAAAATAAGGGTATAGCAAACACCAAGGTACCCAAGACAACCCCAAAGAACATATACTCAAATTGTACACTGCGCTCTTGACTAGAAGCGAAATATTTAATTATTGAATCTGTATCATAATTCTCGGCCAACTCTTTTTCAATGTGGACAATCATGTTACCTGCCAAAAAGTCATTCTCCATCTTATTGCGCAATATTATTTTGATATGTTTCATAATTGAAAATGCTCTTTCTATAGTTGTTGTAGAAACCAGCAAAGTCAAAAAAAAATGGTTCAACTGATCAATCATTTGATATCTCTGTGATTTTTTTGTTTCAAAAAATTCTCAACATAACTAAAAAAGAGTAGTATTTGCACGTCATGATGAGGAACATTAGACTCATAAATAATCAACTTGCTTCTCAAAAGAAATAGCATATATCTAACCAAAAAAATAAGGGGCCGTGACCACTTACCCAATTTCAGCATCAACATTGCCCACTTGCTCCACTAACAGTTTTTTAACCCCATTTACCCAATCTAATATCTATTGACATTTTAACCCCTATTAATTAAATTGAAACTCATCCCTCTCCTCTCAGACTCTTTGTCTCTCTCCCCCCGATCTCCACCTCCACTCTCTCTCTCTCTCTCTCCCCACCTCCGGCCTACTGCATCGCCCAGCCGGTTTTGACAGACCGCCTTCATCTAGACCTGGAAATGGACCGGATTTTGATCCGGATCCGCTCCAGATCCGTGACTATTTGACTGGTTTGGATCGAACATTTTGATCCGTTGATCCGTTATTAATGATCCGAATCCGTTAACCCGTTTAATAAACGGATCGGATTTGGATTTAGGTCGATCCGATCCGTTAATGATCCGACCCGTTTTCGTAATAATAAAATATTATTTTTTATTAATATATTATTATTTTAAAAAAAATATAAAATATAATGTAATTTTACTTTTGGTGATACTCTTCATGTAGATCATATTATTTTAATATTTTATTAATATCTTATGAGGAATCATGATATAAATTTAATATTACTATTTAAAATTTAAAAATATTTGAAATTATAAATGGATCGGATTAACGGATCGGGTATCCGTTAATCCGACGGATACGGATTTGGATCGAGGTATCAATGATCCGCCGGGTTAACGGAGCGGGTTTGGATCGAATTTTTTTTTTAGTAAACGGATTTGGATTTAGGTCGATCCGATCCAAACCCGGTCCATTTACAGGCCTACCTTCATCATCAACCTAACCCAGGCCTTCTTCAAGCACATCCACAGCGCTGCCCTCCCTCCTCTTCCAACGGCCAGACCAAGATCTCCGTCATCAGCGCCGGCAACGTCAGCCTGGCCATCGCCCAGCCCATTCTAACCCAGGACCTCCGAAGCTTGTCCTCGTCGACGCCATATCTGAAAAGCTCTGCGGTGAGATGCCTGACCTCGACTGCATCTCCGATTGAGAGCACCGCTGCCACGAGAAGAACCCTCCAATGCTCAGCCGCCACGCCAGGGTCATCATCAGACCTCTGAAGCTCCACGCAGAAGTCGGAGTTCGGGTCCGGGCTTATTGGTCGATTTCAATATGGGATGTTGCTAGTAGTGATTGTTTAGTTTATTATGATTTGGTTGGGCAATAATAAGATCATTAGTGGGTAATAAAACGATTATTGGAAGATAATAATAAGATTATTGGGGGGAAGTAAACATATTATTGGGGGGGGGGGGGGGGGGGNNNNGGGGGGGGGCAATGAAATGTTTATTGGGGTAATAATAAGATTATTGGGGGGGTAATAATGAGATTATATTTTTGGATAACCCTACTAAAACTTTCAAAATTATAAAAATCTTCATTTTTCATTAATTAATGATCCCTAATAGACTTGTTATTGGGGGGCAATAATATATTTATTGGGGGGTAATAATATGATTACCGGGCATTAATAATATATTTATTTGGATAAACCTCCGAAAGCTTTCAAAACTTAAAACATCTTCATTTTTCACAAATCAGTGATCCCTAATAAAGTTGTTAATGGGGAGCAATAATATGATTATTTCGGGGCAATAATATGATGACTGGGTATTATTGGGGGGTAATAAAATCAGACGCCGGTCATCGGATTTGGAAATCCGATCATCAGTTGCCTGAGTGCGGTCACCAGTCACCTGAGACCTCGGCCGACCACTGGTCATCGGAGCACAGCAAGGTGGATGATGATTTCTCTCTCTAAGTGAGAAAGAAGGAGAGGGCAAAAAAGTCCCAAAAATAAATAAAAAGAATTAAAAAAAATTAATTGGGTATTAGGGAAATAATCCCTTAGAGTGTTTTGGGTAAATGAGGTTAAAAAACTGTTAGTGGAGCAAGTGGGCAATTTTCAAGCTGAAATTGGGTAAATGATCATTTCCCCAAAAAATAAACCACATATGGGCTAAGTTTAAAAAATTTGGGTTGGGCTGATTTTTAATATTTAATCTGTTAAGCTAAAATTAAGCTACAAATTAATGTTTTGTTTCAAAATTTGGGGTGGGCTGTAGCCCACCGGAGCCTGTATGTAGCTACGTCTTTGGGCATATAGAATCAGCTATTATTCCCGTAAATTATTTCATTTTCTGTGGGTGCGTCTATTGTCACTCTATCATTTTCTTTGTTCACCCTACTTGCTCATTACACCCTACATTTTAATTTCAATTATTGAATTTACTTATCAAACTCATTTCTCTTTTGAAAAATATCCTTATATGAATATCCATTTAAAAAAGATTTTTTTTTAAAACAAAAATCTCTCATTTGATTTATACCAATAAAAAAAATAGAATATATTAAAGTTTCCTAATAAAATCACAATCTGATTTAGTTTCATTTTTTTATATTTTTTATATTTTAGTTTCAATGTTCGTCTATTTTAATTCATGTCAAAATAATAGTCTTTATATTTAATTAATTGGTTATGTATTTAGTTTTCCTTACAAATTTAGATTTTAGAAAATTAGTATACTTATTAGTTATTTTGCACTTGGGTAATATAGTTTTTCAATAATTCAAATGTTTGTAAAGTGAATTAAGAAAATGGTAGGGTGGCAATAGCCGCACCCTTTTCTGCTTACTAGACTAGAAATTCTAATAAGATACATGAAGAAACTTTGCAAGGTAAGTCAAGGTTTGACGGTGGCCTCGTTTCAAAATTGATGTTGCCTCTTGGTGAAGGGAATATATAATTCCATGCCAACTTAACCAGTGTCTAGTAATACATCAACATGAAACAGGGAATTAAGCCAAGGTTCTTACATTACTTTGATTAGTGACAAAATGTTTGAGTACTGATCATAGATTAAATGCACATATTTCAAAAGAGGGAAACACATTTGGTTTTTGGATGTATAACTCCCACTACTACAATCTTCCCCATTGCACACCAATTTTTTCAGTAGTCTTAGTCTCAATATACACTGATAATGGTTGCTTATAGTATTAGCCACTATGCAGCCACTAATGAGAGTTCAGTCCCCTCTATTGCAGTTGTTTTTGAGACAATACATACCAATAATATTACAGTGGAATAACTTCAACCAGGGAAAATTTACACCTCCAAATCAGTGCCAAGGGCCCAAGCCTATTGCCACTTTTTACTTAAATCAGTATATATATATCGATCCACTGATATTGGTGGCAAAAATGTTGAGCTATTTAAAAAAAAAAAAGTGCTATAGCGCATTTCAAATGTATTCTACAGCGTATTATACAATAAAAATTAAAATAGAAAATCAAATAAATACATCCATCGAAGAAATCAAGCATCATGTTCCTCTCCATGGATGCAAGTTGAACTTGATCAAACGTCTCGTTTCTCTACATGGCTCTATGTCAAAATTTTATTTCAAAATGTATTCTACAGCTGATATTATTTCAAAATGTTTTCTTGAAACTTATTGTATTATAAAATGAGATTCAGGTTCTTTGTCTTCCCCTTATATTCTGTAGTTTCATTAATCAAATCTTGAAGACAAACGCATCAACCCCCTTTCAAACAAAAAAATTATATATCTATATATATGCGAGAAATTTTAAATACACACCCCTAATCACTTAATACACATCCCTATTATTTTATATTTCAAATTAGATTTTGTAGGTAGGTAAAATGACAAAAACAGACATTTATCTGGAGAAAGTGAGAAACTACTGATATAGTTTTGGTTGAATGTTCAACTCATAATTTTATACTTGATTAACATGGTGATTGGTGGATGTGAGCTCAAATAACATAAAACCTATTTATATGCATATATTTAAAGGGAACAATAATAAATCTTTATGGATTTCTCAATAACAAATACAAGTAATCAATATTGTCATTTACAAAACGTCAATATAATAGAATATACTAATCGTATTACATAGTAATCCTAATATAGTAAAAAAGTAAGATATTTCATGATTTTTTAGATTAAGGATATTTTAGGTACTTTGGGTTGTGTATTTAGTAAAATATTAGAATGAGAAATTAAATAGGTGATGTATTAAGTATAGAGTGTGCATTAAGTAATTAGGGGTGTGTATTTAAAACTTCTCTATATATACCCATCCGAAAAACATAAAAAAGAAAATGATCCAGATTGTCTCTTTGGTTAGTTACTTATTGACCTCGGTTGTCGTCAGCTTTCAATCACAACTGTACACACGAAATTCAAAGGCCGAAGTTATGACACCTCAGCAAAAGTCATTAAAACCCACTTGTTAATAACGCCAAAAATGTCTCTTTCTCGTCTTTTTAGTTTTTCTTTAATCTCATCGGTTCCCTGCTCTTCCCTGTTTGTTTCTCTGCAACTATATTGGATAAATAGATGGTTATTTGTTCGGGTTTTGTTTTCATCTATACCGCAAGACAAGTTTTTATGCTTTTGTAAATTAAAGAGGGGATTGATAATGATTGTGATTCGGGTTGGGCTGAAAAGATACGGCCAAAAAGAAAGGGAGAACGGTAAGTGGAAGGGAAGTTTATTACAGGAATAAGATCGCGAGAGAGAAAAACAAAGATGGAAGAATGGCGGATAAGATTGAAAACAGAATTGTTACATGGATTGAGAGAGAGGAAGAAGGTTGATACAAGAGAAGGATGTACAGTGGAAGAGAAAAGATGAAAGGATATCATCAATCATTATCATCGTGATCATATTGTCGCCTCATTTGAGCCAGGCGTGAATCGAATAAAGCCCAGCAAAATAGCCACTCGGATTTCTCAGATTGCTCCCCAATTTAATATACATTATGATGATGTGCATATTATTAACCCTTAGATATCTCATCTGCGGCTGAGATTAAAAGCTGAAGACAACCAAGCTCAAATTCTATAGCTATAATATATAGATGTTGAGGAATGAATATCTATACTATTATTAAGAGAAGAGAGTTTGTCGGTCAAAACAGAATTTTTTTACCAAAATATCCCTCAAATATTAAAAAACATTTGAACTGAAATATTTGAGAAAGACAAAATGACCAATTCACAAATAAAAGAAAAACAAAAGAAATTTTAAAAAAAAATCAAAAATAAAAAACAAAATATGTGCAACAATTTTCTCCACATTCTGTGAAATAACTTCTCACATAATTATCCACACCCTAATTATCCACACCCATAGGGTGTGTTTGGTGTCTAGTTCTATATTATATTATCAAATCCCTACGTGAAGGTATTATCAATTATGTTCTAAAAATCCATATTTATCGCAGAAAATATTTACTATTGTAGATACAAAATTTTTCTAACATTTACTACCACGCTTAAGTTTACCACTCTAAGAATATGCATTTACGAAAAATAACATCTTTAAAATGATTTTATGGAAAGTGATATACCTACTTCTATTTTAATGACTTTTAAGTACATACATGGATCTGGAAGATTTTCCCACCTACGTACCCCAACCACTCAGATATATATTATCCAGAAAATTGTCAAAGATATGATTATGATGCAAATCAGCACCACCATGAACAGGAAAGTTCTTATTCTAAACATATGCTAGGACGCAGCTTATTCTTTCAAATAGTCTGACCTCCATTAACAGGTGGGCTGTTTCTTTATATGCTAGATAATGCTATGATCAATGATTAGCCTAATTGTCAATAAATATAAATGTCGTGTATCATGTTGTAATTTTTGCATAAATGATCTACTCAAAGAGACCTAAAAACTGAAATATGGAGATGTTGATATAATTATATATAATTGAAAAGTGAGTCCCATAAGAGATCCTGTGAGCTTTTATTCATATCTCCAAAATTGATATTTGTACATTTTTTTTCTTCTTCAAATTATAGTTGACTTTGTTAACTCATGCCAAATTATCAATAAAGACACAGAAGAGGGATTTTTTTTAACCCCACCCCACTCCTCCCCTCTCATGATGTCAGTGAGGTCTGAAACTGTGATATCCACGATATCGGTTATCCTAGATAACCAATAGGTCACACAGCTCATAAACAAAAAAAACAAAACAAAAAAAGTCTCTTCTTACCTTTACAAACAGTATGTTTCAATGAGGCAATTCGCAAAATTCTAAGCTGTGCATTGCTTATTATATTGTTGCTTTGGCTTTTTTTCCAACTCAAAGCAATTAGTAAATATGTGTCTCTCTCCAAGCTAAGGAGCATTATGTTGGACCGGCTTTGGAACACCATGACCACTTTCAGTACGGGCATCTGTACTGACTGTACGTAAATCATAATTAAGTAATGAAAACTTTGTATCTAACAACTCACTACTTGAGAATTGGGAGTAATATCTAAACATCTCAGATAGCAGTATACCAATGTGCTTCTATATTCAATTGATTTAATGAAAAATATTGTATTGAGTACCAACTGGAGATTTTTTTTTTTTTTTTTGCAGCTTAATTGTATGAAGGGTAAAATAGGATTGTGAAATCTTCAAAAATTGAATGAGGTTCGACTACTGATTTTGGAGGTATGAATAGAACGTAAAAGAAAAAAAAATTATTGATTTTATTGGACGATGGGTGTTGTCGGAAAATTAGGGAGGTCTAGATAGCAAATTGGTTATCTATAAAAGTAAGTTGGAGGTCTACTAAGTTGGGAGGTCCAAATGTCAACTTTAGAGGTATGAATAGAAACTCCTATCCCTTAAAATGACTAAAAAAAAAAAGATCTCTTATTGGAAGGGCAAAAAAAGTGACATACCACGTATTAGGTGATCTAAGCACTTGATATTTGTAGTTAATTTTTTTTAATAATAAAAAATTATACGTGATATTATCCAACCGTCCACTCTTGTTAATGCAAGTGCATATCGGTATTTCGAATCCCTCCTTATATTTTAAGTACATGTTGAAGATATGAATAATTGCCCGCCCACTCCAACTACTCATTTTCTCAATTATTGGCACATTTTGTTGAACTATAAATATATATTATCCTGCAAATTCTGAAAGACATCACCTTGAAAACTTGCACGAAATAGGAAAGTTCTTTTAGAAGATCTTATCCTAATGTCTGCTATTCTGTTGTAATTGAAAACGCAGCAAGATAATGGACTTCAGCATCTCAACGCCTAGCTAGCTGGTATATATCCTATCAGCTGGACTGAAAATATCTTATATATTACTGCATATCCAAACATGCCTTCTGCGAAGCAAGTTCTGAATCAAGTGATGAACTGCAAATCTATATAATTCAGCTGACATTATATCTCATTACTATAGTGGCGATATATAGGTAGAATATTTATTAACCTAATATCGTCATGCATGATGCAAAGGAGATCCAGGCCGGCACCAAATCCTCTGTCTCCAATTTCATATCTCCTTCCATGTCCCTGCATTCATTTGTTGACAACTGTGCATTTCAGTCCAGCTCATCTAACAATCATTTAGCTCCGTTAACCACACAAACAAATTAAAAAATGTCCAAGTGAAAAGAAAAAATAAATAAAAGAAACAGAATGTTTTCCTCCCCAAGCCAAATTCATCGAACTAAATTAGAGAAAACAAGATTAGGAACATTTTGGCTTGGTGGGTTGATATGTTTTTATATGGTTTGGTCAGATTGATTTGATTTTGCTGAATATGTTACATGAAAATCTGAGTTCATCTTTGTACCAAGAGAAGAACCTGGGTTCATCTTGAATGGTAATCTTTCAAGCACAGTATCCATATGCAATTCCCATTAACAACCAACTCCAATCGCCTATTCTATAACTTTAATCAAGTCTAATAATTAATAGCCTAGTGTCAAGTCTATTGATTCCACATCTCATCTCTTAGATCTTAGGATATTATTTGATGAATGTTGAAGTTTCCTGAGGATAACTAAGAACGAAAAGAGATGATAAGATAAAAAAATCTGGGTTCATCTTGAATGGTAATCTTTCAAGCTCAGTATCCATATTCAATTCCCATTAACAACTAACTCCAATCGCCTATTCTATAACTTTAATCAAGTCTAATAATAGCCTGATGTCAAGTCTATTGATTCCACATCTCATCTCTTAGATCTTAGGATATTATTTGATGAATGTTGAAGTTTCCTGAGGATAACTAAGAACGAAAAGAGATGATAAGATAATAAACAAAACAATTTGAGTTTAAATAAAATTTATTTTCTAATGAAGCTTTTGTTTTGTCTATAACTGGGAGGAAACGATGTTTGAGAGGTTCAAATAGATCGGACAGGTGCCAACAATGTATTAGGAGACAGGTAAGGAGATAGGTAATTGGAGACAGAGGATAATTAATTTGCTGCCATCAAGGCCGCGTGAGTTGCATTTTGCTTATTTAATTAATTTAAGGGATCGATGGACCCATTTACAAAGTTGTTTGGCTGTCAATTTTCTGCCTCCCGGACCAAATCCAATCATTTTGATAATTATTATTATCCAGCATTCAATTTTGTTTTTCCAAAAATGTCGTTGAATGTGCATACAAAGTGAATCCCAGCAATTAAGTTATAGTGACATTTAACTCGGAACTTATCCGAGTGAACAAGAAGTGCAACTGTAGCCAAATACGTTAAAATGGATGTAGAACCCGAAAGTGAACTTCAACTATTTAGAGATACATGAAAGAGATAAAGCTTAAGCTATATATTAACCAAGAGACTAGCTAGCTAGTAGATTTTACAAAAAGAACTACAGCTCGTCATTCAAATTAATAATTAACTAACAAAACCTTTAAAGCAAGTGATGAATGACTCCCAACTGTATATATATACCGCTCATAAAGAGCCATTTAGATGATCTCTTTTATGCATTCACTCTTTGCTTTTTAATTATAATGGTAAACATATCAAAAGTCCTTGGACACTGGTTGTTTGTTTTTGTCGGAAAAAAAAGTAGCTAGGTTTCGAGTTTCATTGGTTTGAGACATTTTTATAAGGTAGGTAAGAGTAACTCCAACAGTTTCTCTATATTTAGATTTTTCTCTAGTTTAGAGAAAATAAACATCTTTTTCTCCAAACAGATTCCTTATAACTATCCTTATGGGTGGTTCTATACAGACCTCCCAATTTGCTATTTGGACCTCCTTCATTTTTTGCACAATTTTAAAACCAATTTTACCCCTTTAAAAATATATTAAAAACATCTGCATCTACAACGTGGGAGCTGCAACTCCCCTCTTACATCTTGCAGTTCTCTCTCCAATTCTATCCCTATCCACAAAATTTAGAAAGCTAAAATTCAAAGTTTGAAATAACTACTCCATCTTATATATTTATTTGAAATCACTATCTAATCAAAGATTAAGAAGATGAAACATGTTTTGATCAAAACTGGAAAACAGAAAAAGAAAAACATGTATCATATGATCTAAGCAGTAGACAGATCTTTCTCTCCAACTCTGTATTCTCCTTTCCCTCTTCCTCACTATTCCTTCATGTCTTTCTTCTCATACCCTCTCTCTCTTCTTGTACCCATCTCCTAATTGGTTGTCACTGGCTCCAGGAGCTTGAGAAGTCTTCATTGTTTCATTTCAAGTTTATTATTAGATTCTATAAATTATAGATTAGTTGATATTTGAAATCTTTGAATTTAAATTTATGCAATTTCAATGTCAATATATCTTTGAAATCAGAAAACAAAAATAGGGTCAAGACTTACTTTCACTGACTTTTCTCTAAACCCAAAAATGATTGGCCAAGATTCATCAAACCTAGTTAGGCAATCAAGCATTATAAGGTTCTTTAAATTGCTCCAATGGAAATCCAACTTCAACTGCATCAAGTAATGCCAAATTGTTTGAAGAACACAAAATGGGGTTTGAAATTGAGAGTTCAAATTAGTCGATCGTAATTACCAAAAACAGAGAAATCGGTAATCTTAAAAGTTTTTTTTTTTTTTTTTGGGTGTGCTGCTCCCAGTTGATCAAGAAAGCTAACTGGAGTTTGGATGTGCAATTTTTTTTTTCTTTTATTATTGGATAGCATAAATAACATAGGTGTAAATAGATAAAAATAGGGGCAAATCAGGAAGTTCAGTGGCAAAAAAAATGAAGAGAGGTCCAAATAATAAATTGGGAGGTTTGAATAGACCCATCCATATAACATAGGTGTAAATAGATAAAAATAGGGGCAAATCAGGAAGTTCAGTGGCAAAAAAAATGAAGAGAGGTCTAAATAATAAATTGGGAGGTCTGAATAGACCCATCATTTGATTTTTGCTTTCCTATAATAAAAATGTTGGAGTTGCTCTATATCATTAAAAAGAGTCAAAGAAAAAAAACAGTGAAAATAGAATTATTGATAATGTGATTTATTCTATTCTTAATATAATTCATGCCCTCTTCTATATAAGTGTATGGTAATGAGAAGTTTTCTTCAACATTATCAGTACTACTGCACTAGCTTGTTCCTATAACTTGCTATTTGATTGTTTCTTTCAGTTCCAGAGCGGGTTTTTAGTGAATATGGCTTTGACTGGTAAGATAGAGACGGATGTAGATATCAAGGCTTCTGCTGCACAGTTCCACGAAATGTTCACCCACAAACCACACCACATTTCCAATATCAGCTCCAACCACATTCAAGGCGTTGACTTACATGAAGGAGACTGGGGAACAGTCGGTGCTATCGTCTACTGGAATTACTTCCATGGTAAGTGTCTGGCCTATCTTATAGCTAGCTTCTTCAAATATTAATCAATCTTTGACCATTTCATTATATATATGATTACGCAGATGGGAAAGCTAGAGTTGCCAAGGAAAGAATTGAGGCCATAGACGCGGAAAAAAACTTGGTGACTTTCAGAGTAATTGAGGGAGACCTTATGGAGCATTACAAGAGCTTCTTGTTCACCATTCAAGCCACTCCGAAAGGCGAGGGCTGCTCCGTGCACTGGACTCTGGAATATGAGAAGCATCACGGTGATATTACCGACCCGCATACGCTGCTCCAGATTGCAGTCGAGGTTTCCAACGACATCGATGCTCACCTTACTGCCCAAGCATAGTAACACATGAACAAAGCACAAGGCTTATATTTATCTTTATGCGCATGTGCTGCAGTATTTGAATCGGTTGTGTATGAAATAAGAGATTTGATACGGCGACTGTCATCGTATCAATCAGCTGGTTTGTGAAGCAATATTTAATCATGTTGTAATCGTGTGGGCAAGTTAGACTGTTGTTAAATCATGTTTGTGATTGTGAATCAATGAAACATATATTCTACTCAGTGTAACACAATTCGGTACCTTCAGTTTGATCTATTGGGTACTTTTAGTACAAGTGTAAGATAATTAATTGCTAAGTACTCATTGATAACATGGCAGCCATAGCTAAACCTTAAAGATCTCAAGCTATCAACAATGGAAGAGAAGAAAGCGAGAAGAGAGCAAAGCTGGAACAATTTTTCTGAGTTTCTTCAATTAATGCAACACACCCTAATTCTTACATCACAACCTGATCTATTTATAGTTAGAGAATTAACAGTTATTACAACTGAAACATAGAAATTACTCTAGGCTAGGTAAAACCACATCAGCATATATGTAGACCACCACAACATGGAGGACAGCTAGCTGTATTCCACACACTGGTCAAGACTAGAGAACATACATTTCTGATAGCACCATCACCTTTCTGATAGCACCATCGACAGCCAGCCTTGACCGTAAGTCAAGGAAGTGACTCTCGTCAACACTCATCAGTGCATTGAGGCACCAATGGAAGAGAATATACTGTAAAAACATTGGTACTCAAGTAATCCTCCTCGACATTATAGCAATCAAGAGAACATACATTCATGATACATGGCACTTAAGTATTAAGATCGAGTCCTTTTTGGTGCTTTTCTGGAAATCAAAATCAACTTTGTGGAACTGGCCCATGAAGAATTTTCCAATTATCCGAGGATAACGAAGCCAATTCGTAAGCTGACTTTTCCAAAATAGAGGACTAAGTGATATTAGCATCTCGTTAGTTGCAAAATCACGCGCACAATCTACCACATCGGAAATTTTGTCATTGCTAGTCAATAGCGACATGATCATTGCCGTTGCAAAAGTGTAAATTATTAATAAATAAAAACATTGGCATAGAAAATGCATTCCAATTTTTTTTTTTTAAATGGCCAAATGAAGCTATACAAAAGGAAAAGTTAAATTACTTTTAACACTAATCTCATACATTTTAACCAAAGTGTAAAATACAAGAAATTCACAAAACTGAAATACATAAAGCTGGTGTTCCATTATGCAAAGTAAATTAAGCTTATTTTCCTCTATCTTCATGAGATCCTGGAGATAAGGCATAAATCCCGATTAAAGCATCTCTACTCAGTTACAAGATGAAAGCATTATCGATCGAGTTTGAAAAATTATTGTACTGGTGAAGCAATTATTGATTACAGCCCATAATATCTATTGGTGGGCAATGATATAGGGTCTCAATGAGGCCTAAGATTTGTGGCCTCAAATCCTATGTGTCATGTCATGTAAGTGAATACAAATTTTATTTTCAATTTCACATAATATACCTTGCCACATCATATGATTGCAACATTAACTTTACCCTTTTATATTTCCTTTTAGATGTTAGAAGGTGAATTAGTTACATTAATAAATTTAATTAGGTGACAAAAAAAGATCAGCTAGTAATTATGTATTAATTTAAGAGATATGTCTACAAATTCTTGGGCAAATGATCATTTACCCAATTTTAGCTTAAAAATTGCCCACTTACCCAAACACTCTAGGAGATTGCCCATTAACCCAAACACTCTAAGATATTTGTGAACCCCGATAATTTTGTGTAATTATTTTAGATTTTCATATGGTTGATTTCGAGTTTTATTTCTGATATTTAGAAGTTGAGTTCGTCCCGAAACACTTGGGCTACGAACTAGTAGTAAGGTTGGATTTGGTTCGATTAACTTGTTATAGGAGACTTGGATCGGCCCACATTATTGAACACTAGTTTTCCTCTACACATGCTCTGCATGTGCAAGTGTTTTTTTTTGTTTTTTTTTTTTCAGAAAGAAAAAAAGATAATGGATTAAAACAGTTATTGTAG
>BDJD01003433.1:55399-65482 GCA_002564525.1 Rosa multiflora
GAGGAATGTGGCATCCAGGTGTCACATGAAGAGGACGAGCAGACATTTCGTTTTGGCTCTCTTCAGCTAATTAAGTAGGCTTCGCCGGCGCGAAACTATCAGCTTTCCAGCCCAAAAGCGAGAGACAAGATATAGCGGCCATCATCCCCAAAGGATTCCAACTTGTTTAATAAGTTAAGGGCAGCTGCGGTTGAACAGAAATAGGTGGGGAAGCCTAAAAGCAATGTTTGGACCAAACCATACATACCACCGTCTTCAACGTCTTCTCTCAAGGAAGGTAAGTGGTACACCCGAGAAAATATAGCGGCCATCATCCCCAAAGGATTCCAACTTGTTTAATAAGTTAAGGGCAGCTGCGGTTGAACAGAAATAGGTGGGGAAGCCTAAAAGCGATGTTTGGACCAAACCATACATACCACCGTCTTCAACGTCTTCTCTCAAGGAAGGTATGTGGTACACCCGAGAAAAGGGGAAGGCGGTAGAAATCAGCCCTTCTAAGAAAAAGAAGTTGCAACGCAGGTTTGGAGAAGCCAAGCGAACATTAGAGGCTCTAGATCAGGGTTTAATCAAGCCTTCGCAATTGGTTAAGTCTCCTGAGTAATATCAGAAGGAGATGGAGGCGCTAGCTTCTAATCCTTTAGTGGCTCCCCGCAGCTTTCAGAAACAAGTAAGCTCGGCATTAGGGGCGTCTAAGCCCAACGTCTTCTGTAGGATCACCAAAGAAAAGACACCCGCAACGGTTAGGAAGGAAAGTTCTGCAAATAGGCGTCCAAGCATCCGACACAGGTTGTTTCGCGACGAGCCTGAAACCAAGTCCTCAGTTTTTGAGAGGCTGGGGGGCAAGGACAACGCCTCAGACACCTTGCAGTGGAGACCTAAGAAAGTTCAAAGCTTGGTGGTCGCTCTCCCAGAGGAAGTGCCAGCAGCGAAACAAATTTCAGAGTCGCTGAACCAGGTTCCCATGGTACTGGAGCACGAACAAGCCAAGGCGGTGATCCCCGCAGAGGAATCATTGGTTGCTTTCGTGGCTAAACAATGCAATGCCGAAATCCCAGCAGATGAACCCAAGCTCAATCTTGATGATGACATGGACGAGACAGAAATTGTGGATAGCTCTTGCAATATGGTTTATGTGCTTCCTGCTAAGTATGCCTTATCAGTCGCTGCACAGGAATGCGTAGAAGCTAACGCGATTGGAGAACAGCAGTTGCAGATCACTTCAATTGCAACAACGCAGGTGGAAGAAGCAGTGTTCCTTGAGACTGAAGGTGCCAACAACAAGGGTTTCTTCATGAGCTTCACTAGACCCACGCCCGCCATGGTGCAACACAAGCGACCTTTGTATATCACAGCAGAAATTAATGGGACTAAGGTCAGCAAGATAATGGTTGATACTGGCGCGGCTGTGAATGTCATTACTACAAGGACCATGCAGCTTTTGGGAATCAAGAACGAGAAGATCCAGTCTACCTATCTCATATTGAAGAACTTTACGGGCACTGCAACCAACACGTTAGGTTTACTGTTCCTAAAAATCAAGGTGGATCATGCGGAAGGAGTTTATGCGTTATTCGTTATGGATTGTTACACGACCTACAGTGCCATCGTGGGATTATTAAAGCAGACCCTCTCCCGTTCCCTGTTTCAGCGAATTACGTAGATGCCAGGTACTATTTAGAGCTAATTACTCAATTGCAAGTCAGTAGCATCGACAACAAGGGCCGCCCCACAGGGGTGATGGCTTTTGAGTTGGCACATTGGGGGCTCATGCTAGCAAAAGAAGACCTAGCGAGGCCTGACCATGCTGTGTCCCACGAAATGGATAATTAATGGATTACGACCTTCCAGAGGAAGGGGTAGAGGCCTTCCACTCCTTGTATGACAGGTTATCTTCGTACTTAGTGGAGAAAGAGGCCTATGATCGAGTCGCAACATTAGAAGTGGTTAGCGAAGAAATATTTGGAGATTTCAATTCATTTATAAAATCTTAGAGAAAGGAGCTTTTCATCTCAAAGACTTGGATGGAGATGTCCATCATAACCCTATCAATGGGAGATACTTGAAAACACTACACTATACTAAGCTGAGTCAGCGGCTCTGGAATTTTTTTTAGCTTTGTCTCTTATCTCGCAGAGAAAACACCTTATTGGGAAAATAGGGTCGAGCCGTAAGAGTTGAGGCTGAGCTTAAGGGAATTACGAGAGCCACCGTTGTAGCTACCACCTCCCTCGGAAGTAGTCTTCATGTTGCCAGAGATGTCCCTCACCATGCATGGGGAACAGTGGAAGGGTTTCAATCTCCTGGTGATCTTCTCCTCGTTGTTCCATGAAAGTTTGTTCTTCATTCATGTCAAAGAGAGTTGTACTAGTACTAGTAATGTAGGATGATGAGGAATATGGGTCAACACTGTAGCCGACCCATGACCCAAATTGTGACTAATGGATCCACCAACACTGGTAGAACTAGTTCCCCCTCCAGCTGAGATTGAACAATCCCTAAAACTCTTCTCCATGTTCATAGATCCATAACCACCATAGTTCCCCATCTGCTAGTTAAAAGCAATAACACCAGCTGAAGAAGCAGAAGCAGATGCAGAAGATCCGAAGTTAATGTATTGATCCTCAGGTTTCCAATTGGTACCATTACCATTACCAATAAGCCCTGATCTTTGCATGGGCACATGAACATCCGAAGTAAACCTCTTCTTCTGCCTCTCCCGAGCCATGTGGTTTCCGAACCAATAAAAGATGTACTTGCCCTCGATCTTTCCATACCGTTTCAGCTGGAGACAGATCCTCTGAATCTGCTCTGCAGTTGGGGACCTAACTCCCTTGTTGCAGTAAAGCTCCTTGAGGATTCTTATCTGATATGTAGTGGGAGTCCACCTGGTACTGCTCCGCCTGTAAAGCATGTTAGCACTACTTCCGGCTATTTTGTTGCTTCCTCCATCCTCGGTTGGTTGCTGGGTTTTTGGTTCCATTGGTGATGGGTTGAGAGAATGCAAGAATTGAAGAGTGGTGATGATGAGTGATTAAGAAAGATTGCTGTTAGAAAGATTGGAGTTGATGAAATGGTTTTGGGATTGGGGAGTTGGGGGGAGATATAGGCATGTGATAGTTGAAGAGAAGAGTCAAACTAAGTGTCAGTAAATCTTGATTAAAGTTGCCCTAAATCTCGGAAAAGAATGGATTATTGGCGCGTTGGGGAACCAAACGGTTTTCAAGGAGGTAACTGTTCCATTTTCAATATTATCTTCTCACGGTGGAGTTTTCAACAGTTAGTTAATGCGAAGTTAAAGACTGATTAAGAAGATAAAACCAAGAGTTTTGAATTGAGGCCAACAAGTGGATCCAAAAGATTATGGGCGCCTATATTTGGGGCCTTGCTAGACACAATTATTGGCTCCTCACGGATATTTGAATATCAGGATAAGAAAATATTATTGTATTCATAAAGTGGCTTTGCGGCCAAAAGCAGTACATTCATTACAAAGCCAAAGGTGGCTAAAATACAAAACAGGAATCTTCAGATATCTTATGAATCTTTCTTCAAATGGAAGCAGTTGAGGAACCAAACATCGGTTTGAGCCACGCCATTATCCCAAGGAGGGGCAGACTTCAGGGAAGGATAAAGAAGAGGAAAAAGAAGAGGAACAGAGCCCCCGCACTACCTTCAAATGGAAGCGGCAGAAGAACCCAACATAGGCTTGGCCAACGCCATTATTCATGAGAAGGGGAGACTCCAATGAAAGAAAATGGAGCCTCCAAGCCCCCTCAATTGGAAGCAGCTATGGAATCCAAAGTCGGGTTGAGCAGCGTCATTATCTCCAGGAGGGGCAAAGAGTGAAGGAACCAAATATCAGCTTGAGTCTCTACGCCCTCTTCACCCTTGGTAGCTACCATTCTCTTAGCATGAAGTATGGGAACGGCCTTGAGGTGGCTCATACCCATTACTTCCTCGAATCCATGCTCTCCCTCCAAGATTCTGTCAATGTTCAGAAGAGAGAGCATAAGTAGAGGACGACCACCAAAGCCCTTCTCATTTGGAGGACTCGGTTTCGTCCGACTCTAGAAGGAAAGGGTTCGAGGAAGGGTCTTTGGCCTCAATGTGGCTTTCCTCCCTTCCCCGATTTGCTCCAAGTGGGGGATCCTAACAAAGATGATCTCACATGACCGGAGATCCCACACTTGGAGACCCCTCGTGTTTCTAAACCAATCTGAAGCCTGGCATTTTCCATCCAAACTTGCAGAAGGCCGAAATAAGGGGTTGCCTAAGATTATGCCATAAGGCCTAACCCAGGCTTGAGATTACGCCATAAAGCCTAAAATTTAGAGGCTAAAGGCCATTTCATGAAGGGAAGATTTGTGAAGAAGGAGAAAGAGAAGCAAGGATTGAAAGGCCATTTCTTGAATATTTCAGAAGATTTGTTGTGAGTATTCCTTACCCAAAATACAACTATTTATAGGGACTTCAGGCAAATCCCCACCCTTGGATGGATGGTTAAAGATCAAACCGATGTTAGTAAATCGAGATTAGTGATTCGAAATCTCGGGAAAAAAAAGGACTAGTAGCATGTGAGGAGCGGTTTTCGAGGAGTTAGCTATTATTAGAGGATTAATAGCACGTAAGGAGACCGAACGGTTTTCGAAGAGGCCTATAGAGATTGGCCGGTGAGGCTTAATTTCAAGTAAAGTTCCTCTACAAGGAGGTTCGCCGCAATGGCACCAGGTTGGACGCGGGCCAAGTTGCTGCCCATTTCTTCATAAACAGCCAAAGGTTCATCGAGTTGGCCTGGGCTTCTTCTGCAGCAATCGTATTCTCAACAGAGAGCCAGCGAACAAGGCAGATACTTGCTGCTATACACATAGCGAAGCTACCACCAAGGAAGAGAAGGATCCTCATTCGCGATCAAAGTAGTCTCCTTCGCATGGGGGGCACGCTAAAGTTCTGATCTCCTACAACCTGCCCACGTTTTGCCAATTCACTACATACTAGACATCAGATACATGGGGGCCAATAAAGTTGGCAAAGAAGTGTCAGTTCATGACAAAGGCAATTCAGATTGTGGCATTCAAGTTTTATGGCGTATTCAGAGGCCTATATGAAATCAGTCAAGTAATTTCAGTCAAGCCAATACAAGTGGCTTTGGAGCAATGACATTATAAGAGCAGTGCTGATTCAAGACCTCTTTAGTCAAGACGAAGACCTTTGACTTCAAGGTCTGGGGGGAAATGTTTGAACCCAAAATAAGCATTTTGACCTGACAAGGCGTGTCTTGGAGAAATTGAGCCAATGTCAGTGGCTCGGCTCAAGCTATATCTTGTCAACAAGTTTGAAATTTAGAGGCTAAATAAAGCCTACCTGCAGAATTATGGAAGATTATGCAAGCTGCAAGAATGCGAATATTCATACTCCATTCAATTAAAGAATATGTCATGCACGTGGGGAAGCATTCAACTACATTTTATGGTGGCTTAATTGGAAAACCTATCACAATTTTATTATTGTTTAAGTGCTTAAACCTAACAATTCCATTAGTGTTTAAGTTCTTAAACCTAACAATTCCATTAGTGCCTAACCCATCATGATTTGTTTAAGGCCAACCACTATGGCTTGGTAGCCTATATATAGAGGTTACGACAAAGTAACTACCTCGTAACTACACACAATTCATCAACTAATCTCTACGACTACTCAAGTCTCTCCAAAGAATCCCTCTCTTTCTCTTACCGATGATCACACACTAGTCCTAGTCTCCTCTGGGTCCGACTGTCAGTGTCACCAAACCCTCTGTCAACATGCTTCAGTCGTAGTCTCCTCAAGAGCCGACTGTAGTACTGCAATTAACCACAACGGTTACGGAACCAGCCAAGCAAGGGTAATGCCCTCGAAAAGCAGCCAAGCTAAAGTCACGCTTTAGCAAGGTCTCCCCACTTCCCAGTGATTTTCACTCTACTCGATCTACGACGTCGAGTATCGATTGTGTGATCTTAAAGAAGCTTAGCAAAATTCCTCACCACAAGGCACAAAGAATCTTGCGACGAGGTTGGTGCTCTCCTCGTCCACAATCACTCCAAAGAAGTCAGGTCAAGGGACACCCCCGACGACTGCACCCAAAAGGTGCTGGCACGCTGCGCAGAAAAGAGACTGTTGACTAGCTGCAACAAAACTGGAGCCAAACACCACTTACCCCAACAGTAGATTTTGTTCCTATTCACCATGTTCAAAGAAAAATGACTGTTTTGCCCTTAACTTAATTAATTAATTACATTTGGCCCTCTCTCTCTCTCCTCTATCCCCGATCTGCAACACTTTCTCTCTCATCCTCCATCCTCCGATCTGCTCTCTCTCTCTCTCTCTTTCTCTCTCTCTCTCTCTCTCTCTCTCTCTCTCTCTCTCTATCTCTCTCTCTCTCTCTCTCTCCCTCCTTTCGGTGAAGGACTGGGACGGCCAAAGCGAGCATTATTCTGACGCTCAATTTAATCCATTGCATGGTAGAGGCGGCAGAGAAGGTTTCACCGGCAGAGGAAGTTCAAGCGTTGTGGCTTCGGCGCCGACTCAAGGCTTTCGAGTCATCAAACTCTGATCAATTCAGGTTCGGAGCGGGGATCTTCGGGTCTGGTCTGATCGAGAGAAGTTTCTTGTCTGGCCCATGGCGGAGGACACCGACTGACCTGAGTGAACATCAACGGCAGAATCCCACTGGCTCCAAGTTCGAGGCTCGTAGTAGCCTCGACACTGCAGTCCGACCACTCAACGCAACTCCCTCGCCACCGGTTGGTTCTATCTCGCCTGAGGAGGAGTAGAACCTCTTATTTTGCTGGGTTAGTTATACTTGATTTACCACTTGTTAAACAATGCCAGAGAAGTTATCAGTCAATGTCAGGCACCTTACGTACACTTCGATCTGTCTTGGGATGCCAGTGAAGGTGGGTATCGGATGTTTCGATTTGATGCAGAATGGGGTAGCTTGATTTACAAGGATGTTACTCTATGTGATTACTCTACAGAAGGAAAGAAAAAAAGTTTTGAATAATTTCTATTGACATCTATTGAAAGACAATAGACATCTATTGAAAGACAATAGACATCTATTGAAAGACAATAGACATATTTAAATTGAAATAATTTCTTCATTTTTTTCTTTAATTAAAGTTTTATTTGTCTAATTTTAGGAATATTAGTTCCCATTCCGGCTACCTAAATTTCTAATGGGGGGAAATAGAAGTTTATTGTCCCTCTATTGGGGGGCAATAGACATCTATTAGGGGGTAATAGACTATTGGGGGAAATAAACGTCTATTGGGGGCAATAGATGTTTTTAGAAAATTCCAGTGGGCAGCGGTAGGTGATCGGATTCCTGTGACCGGTGACGGGAATCCGGCGATTAGATTCCGGCGACCGATGAAAGGAATCAAGTGACCAGTTACTGGACTCCGGCGGTAGGTGACCAGCTCCGGCGAAGTCTTATATGGTTTCTCTCTCTCTCTCTCTCTCTCTCTCTCTCTCTCTATCTCTCTCTCTCTCTCTCTCTCCCTCCTTTCGGTGAAGGACTGGGACGGCCAAAGCGAGCATTATTCCGACGCTCAATTTAATCCATTGCATGGTAGAGGTGGCAGAGAAGGTTTCACCGGCAGAGGAAGTTCAAACGCGGTAAATAGACAAAAACCCAAAAAAAAAAAAAGAGCACGAGCATGTGCTTAATGATACATAAATAGGGCTTGAGTTTCCTAGGGTAATGCAAGACAATGACACATTGCTGCACTGTAGATTGAATACTCTAGCAAATTTTTTTTTTCTTAATTTCAAATTTTTTACGGTATGTGACAAATCCACACTCCTCGTTTTATCATCTATATTCATTATTTTCTTTTTTGGTTAAAATTCTAAAACATAAACCTTAAATCATTGAAAATAAAATCTAAGTATTAGAGGGTAACAAAGAGAGTTTAGAACGCCCTTGCACGAGCTCTAGGTTTTTAGAGAAAAATCTCCGTTCTCCGTCTGGCGACATGTCCTCAGGGCGTTGTCGTTGGACGGACTGTCTCCGTCTGCTTTGTTTGAGGAAGTGGTGTCCTCAATCAGTGGGAGTTCAATCTAGACTGCTGCGATTTAAGGGAGGTGGTGGAGGGAAACACAATCACTATCCGGTGGTGGCTTGGTTCTTGTCGGCGGGGTTGGAGGCTGAGAGAGCGATCGCCAGAATACGGCTTAACGATACATAAATAGGGCTTCGGTTTCCTAGTCTAATGGTGTGAGTTCAATCTAGACTGCTATGATTTGAGGGAGGTGGTGGAGGGAAACACAATCACTATCCGGTGGTGGCTTGGTTCTTGTCGGCGGGGTTGGAGGCTGAGAGAGCGATCGCCAGAATACGGCTTAACGATACATAAATAGGGCTTCGGTTTCCTAGTCTAATGGTGTGAGTTCAATCTAGACTGCTATGATTTGAGGGAGGTGGTGGAGGGAAACACAATCACTATCCGGTGGTGGCTTGGTTCTTGTCGGCGGGGTTGGAGGCTGAGAGAGCGATCGCCAGAATACGGCTTAACGATACATAAATAGGGCTTCGGTTTCCTAGTCTAATGGTGTGAGTTCAATCTAGACTGCTATGATTTGAGGGAGGTGGTGGAGGGAAACACAATCACTATCGGGTGGTGGCTGAGCGATTGCCAGAATAGGGCTTAACGATACATAAATAGGGCTTGGGTTTCCTAATCTAATGAAAGACAATGACCCATCGATGCTGCATAGTGAATATTCTGGCAAAATTTTTTACTTGATTTTAACTTCTTTTATGAGGAGTGAAGTGCGAAAATGATAACTGTCACTTGGATGTGTCAAATGATAGTTTAGGTAACAAAAAAGGACTCATGCTAAATTAATCCCCCCTTAGCAACCTAACACTAAAAATAACAAAAATTACAAAAACGACCACTTTGACAATTTTCAATAGCACAAAATTGTTGTCGCTATCATTTCCCCATTTAAATAAAAACACAAAAACTCTCCACATTAGTTTTTCATATTCTCTCCGCCTCAAACACCAACTCCAGTGCAAAAGCTTTTGCCGACTACTACTTCTCCTCCACCGTGCAGTGGCAACTCCAGTGACCGTCATGCATCCAGCGATTCGAACTGGCTATTTCTATGGTTCTTAGAATTAAATTTGGGGATTTTCTTGAGCACTGGTCTCTCTCTCAGCTGTATATCACGATTAGCTTATCCTCCTACTTCACTTAAGGTAACCTTTCGCTCCTTTTATAGTCTTCTTCGATTGATTCTGATACATTGAAAAGGGTTTGGTTTTCTTTGTCGTTTTGCTTTTTTTTATATCTACGTAAGATTATGCTTCCGTCTGTTTGACCTGAAATTATGCTCTGTTTGACATAGAATTGTGTGATTCTAAAATGAAATCCATTGATTTCATTTTGACTTGATGAATATTTGTGGCTTTTTTGTGTCGATGGTGCATGTTATTTTGTCATATGACTTGTAAATTTGTAGTTGGTTTTGGTTTGATTAAGTCACCTTTTGAAGTCATTGCCAATGACATAGGCATTTGAGGTCACCTTTCAGGTGGCAGTCAAGGTTTAGGTTTTATGTTTTGCTAAAATAGATGCCATGGTGTTTTATGTTGGTGATGCCGTTGTATATTGGTAACTACAACTCATTGAGGATCCAAATTTACCAACATGCCAAAATGAAATTCATTTTGATATATTTAACAAGAAAATGAAGGGATTGTTGCGAGAGGTCATTCCCCATTTTTTTTTTTCATTTAATATCTCTTTTGCAAGTAATTAAAAATGCTTCCACTCAACAAAAGCGATGTGGCTTTTCAAATTCTCGATAATTCTGAGTTTTCACTTTTGAGAAAATGCTAGATGCACCGAAAGAAACCCATGCCAATAAACTGCTAGCACTCAATTTTCAACTTCAAGTAAGTTGATTTGTAAAGGAAATGAATTTCGTTTGATAAATTTAACAAAACTTTCAAAACAGAAAAAAAAAAAAAAAAAAGGGTTTTTTTCCTTTTATCCATTTTATAGGGTTTTTTTTTCCCCCTTATCCCATTAAGTT
>BDJD01003435.1:9281-20379 GCA_002564525.1 Rosa multiflora
ATTGAGAGCACGTTCTGACTAGGCTCTTGGATGGTTTCCAGAATTCCATCAGCCTTAAGATGTTGGCGCACATCTCGGACCCACCTATGGTATCCTGCGCCAGTTGTCTCGAGTGGAACAAAACTCAACTTGTTCAGGTAACTCATCCTGAAAAACAACACAAGATTAGGGTTAGTTTCGGAGCGAAAAGGCTACCACGAAAAACTATTAAATTTCTGAGCGTAGTCGCTTCCAAGAAATTAGGGATTTTCTTAGCGTAGTCGCTTCCAAGAAAATCGAATTCCAAGAGGGGTTTTGGATTAGATCGAAACGACGATGTATATGGTCGATCGTTTTCTTCTCAACAAACTCTAAGTTTGGAGGACTCTACAAGCTCTAAGCTTGGAGTGAGCACGAACCCCCACAGTTCGGCTTTTGGTCTCCCCTATGTAGAGAAAGGGGGGTAGAAAAAGGGATTTTGGAAGTCCCCGAGAAAAGAAGAAGAAATTGAAAAAAAAACTTCAAAAACGGGAACTTAAGAGAGCTTTGAAAACATACCTAAAAAATGTCAAAATTTTGCCGGGAAAATCCCCGGAAAAAGTCGCCGGAATTTGGTGGCCGGAGGTGGCAGGAAAATGGTGGTGGCCGGCGGTGGTCGCTGGCCGGAGTTGCTGCGGGGCTGTTGCGGGGCTGCTGCGGGGCTACTGCGCTGGTGCTACCGAGTGCTGCCGAGAGGTGCTGCCGAGGGCCTGTGCTAGTGCTGCCGAGGGCCTGCGCTAGTGCTGCCGAGAGCTTTCGACAGATGCGCGCAGGGGCTGCCGAGGGTCTGTCGACAGATGCGCGCGGGGGGCTGCCGAGGTTCTGTCGAGGATCTGCGGAGGGTCTGCGCGCAGGTACTGCCGAGGGTGCTGGACGAGGCGGTTCAGGAGTCTGCTGCAGTTCCGGTGGCCGGTTCAGTTACTTTCCGGCCGGTTCTGGAGATGAAATTTCTGGTGAAGGATTCCGGAGCTCTGATGCCGGTATTCCCCAACTATGAAGGTGGAAGGTGACCTGGAACCATGAAAACCGGTCAGAGATAGTTCTTATTTTCTGGAGACCGGTTCGGAGCTTTTCAGGCCGGTTCCGGTGAATCCGCCGCCGGTTCTGGGCTTCTGGGATTGATTTCTTCAAGGTTTAAGATGGAGACAGAAAAGGCTTTAAGGTTTTGTATTCGGATTCAAGGTTTTTAGCTTCTTGAATTAGGGTTTGGCTATTTGTTTCAGGGTTAGGGCTTCGTGCTGATAACGTGTTGTAGAGAAACTGAATTTCAGAGGAATTTGCTGTGTATTCTCATTGATAATAGGGGCCTCTTTATATAGAGGATTATAATGCATAGAATCTCAATCATACAAGGAAAGTAATTCTACATTGATTAGGATTCTAGATCCTTCTAATTAAATCCTATTACCACTAGGTCAAGTAACCTAGAGTTTGGGCTAAACACAAAATAGGTTTTCCTTCAACAAGTAACAGATTATTATATCTCATGTTCAAGGGTGTTTTAGTAAAAATAAGGATGTCTACTTAGTTTTTCAAGTATTCTAAAAAGTAAATTAGAGGTGTACTAAGTATAGGAGGTCCAAATAGCAAATTTGGAGGTCCAACTAGAACCACCGAAAACAAAATATTTTCATAACAACAAGAAGAAAAGTCATAAAGCCTTTTGACGGCCAAAATATATAAAAGGAATGGGACAGTGAGAAATTAAGTTCCGATTTAAACAAAATCGGAAACTCAAGAATCTTATAATAAAATTTCAATTATTTCATGCAAGATGTCTAGATTATTCTTGATTACGAATCCATCGCAAGATTTCTCAATAAATTCGTAATGGAGTTCTATCAATAAACATGGAATATTATATCATTTCCGGTGTTTCATAAACTTTCACAGAGCTTCACAACAAGGCACCAGCATTACTTTACCCCATGCAACATTATAACAAGACCTAAATAAGCAAAGTAGACAAATGAACGGGCCGGGTCAGGAAACCAAAAGAATGAGCAAAAAGTAGAGACTTGGGCCGGGTCAAAAATACTTCACAAACTCTTCTCTTGTAAACCCTAAACCCTCATTCACCACTCTCATCTCTCCCGCACCTCCCTGCCCTACGACAGCCCCAACTCTCTCAGGTCAGTAGTCGTTCTCCCAAAACCCTAATTAGGTTTTGGATTCTTTGTGATCAGAATTAGCTTTTTCGTTTACAACAGAAACAAAGTAGGTAATGGCGAAGAAGAGAAAGCACAGCGAGAGTGAGGCTGCGCCGCAGAAGAAGGAGGAGGTGGCTCCGGAGAGACCCAAACGAACGCTTCTGGGCTGGAAGGACAGGAAGGATGACCAACCCAAAGAAACTGAGTCCACACCAGTCTTCAGGAACAAAGAGAAGGTCCTCGTTACTTGTTCTCGTCGAATTAATTACAGGTACAGATCAAACATCTTCGCTTCTTCTATTTTTATACAAGAAATAGTTAAAACTCATCAGAAGAAGATGATATTGTTGTGTAGGGGTGTCGTTTTTGATAAACGATGTATGGGGGAGTTTGAATGCATGTATATATGTGTAATTGGTGATGTCTAATTATGTTTATGGTTGTAAATTTGTAGGTATCGACATTTGATGTTGAATGTGGTGGACCTATTGCCTCATTGTAAGAAGGACAACAAGGTGGAGTCGAAGTCGAGTAAAGGTGCAACCCTTAATGAGCTGGTTGAGCTAAAGAGTTGCTCTTCCTGTCTCTTTTTCGAGGTAAATTGATGTTATTCTTTCTGGGGGCCTTGTGAGTGTTTGTTGTTTGATATTTGTTCAATGTTAGGTTGCCCATTTTGTTGTTGAACTGATAGGTTTCCCCTTTAACATGTGTGACCATTCAGTCATTTACATATCAAGGGGTTGATTTAAGTGTCAGTGTCAACTTTAATTCTGCAATTTCTCAATTGAGTGGTTGGCTTTTAGCATAGTTTGGGTGTTGTAATAACAGCAAATCAAGGTTGTTGGTTTTCTTGAGTAATCTATGTGTCTGATTTGGTTTTCTCCAAATTACAGTGCAGGAAAGGAAAGGACCTTTATATGTGGATGGCAAAATCTCCCAGTGGACCATCTGTGAAATTCCTAGTGAATGCTGGTAATATTTCTGTTTGCATTGCGTATAAAATTCCTGAAAGATTGACTTGTTTTTGTTAGAAAAGATCTGATGAATGAAACTTGTTTTGTGGATTTTCAGTGCACACAATGGAGGAATTGAAGCTTACAGGAAATCATCTAAAAGGGTCGCGTCCTTTGTTAACTTTTTCATCCAATTTTGATAAGGATCCTCACTGGAAACTTTTGAAAGAGATGATCACACAGGTATAGCAATAAACCTTATCTTGATTATCCCTGCTTGGTGGTAATCATTTTGCATTATGATTAAAAAAAATTTGAGACTTGTCATATGGTATATCTTAGACTCTGTGTTATAATTCGTCTTGCAGATATTTGGCACTCCAAAGGAGCACAGAAAATCTAAGCCTTATCATGATCATGTCTTTGTTTTCTCTATCGTTGATGACCACATATGGTTCAGAAATTATCAGGTATAAAATTTATTGAAGATATTTGTAGTTTCACTTTTACTGTGTAATTCAGTGCTGATTTTGAGGGCTTTTGATTGTTATGTCAATGTCGCTGTCTAGATATGCCTTTTATGTGGGATTTTTCTACAATGTTTGCAACATGATAATATTGTTATGTCTCCACTTAAAATATTTTATTAGTAAGCATTCAGTTTGTGAGTAAATGAAGAGTTAGAGACTATTATCTTTCATCCCAGCAAGTCATTATCAAACTTGGTTTCCTCCTGCATTCTTTTGCAATATTACTGTCTTTTAATTGCAATCTGAAACACTAAGTTACCAGTTTGAGTGTGGAACATTGGCAATGATGTACATATGAGCAATAACATTGGTTTACCTCAATTTTGTGGGATACATCAACACTCGGTGGATAATTGTTTACAGATGGAAAACTGGAGAGGTAGTTTAGGAAGAAGTGGTTGAATGAAACACTAGGATATCTATTAGCAGATAGGCGCACGCATAATGTTGCGGTTTATTGACCAATCAACCTTGATAAGTTGGACTGGGATTATTGCCAAAGGCCAGCCTTAGTTCCACTCTTCGGACAACTTGTCTTTCCCACCCTAACCAAATAAAAGAAAGAAAGAAAAATACTACATTACTCAACCTGACCCCTACTAGTTTGAACTGCACTGGTTATGAGGAATGTGGTATTCTTCTTCTGCGGCCAGTTTCTGGCCTCCATTAGAAGGGACGCCCTGTCTCTGGCGTGATCTTAACAGGGATGTAGTTGTTAAAAAAAAGTTAATGAACAGTAGATGTGAATGAGTATGTTTTTCCTGAATTGCTGATGATGCTTTTATTTATCTAATTGTATGCTATGATGAAGTGTATTTAAAAATTGTATGTGAATGCAGTCAATGTACCTAGATTTTAGAAATTGGCATGTCAAGAATAGGTAATGCAGATTCTGAAATAAAAATACATGTCATGGAAATGCAGTTGGCTAATACTACAATATGCTTGTGCCTATCCTAATATAATTAGTTTTGTTTTATCTTTAGGATAAAATGTTGCTTACAATATCACCACCATTAGCCTTTGACCTTTTCCCCTTCTTGATATGCAGATATCAGTTCCCCATAATGAATCAGATAAAATAGCTCGAGGTGGATTGGATAAAATGACCCTGATCGAGGTTTGCATCATTACACTGTTCTAATCTATGCATGTTGTCAGGGTATCTGTGGTGACATTGTAACTCGGAATGTGTTTGTATGTAGGTTGGTCCTCGATTTTGTTTGAATCCAATCAAGATATTTGCTGGCAGCTTTGGGGGCCCAACACTATATGAGAATCCATTTTACATATCGCCAAATCAGGTGAAACATATTGATGCGTAGTTTCTTGTTAGCTCTCCAGATTCCCTAGTTTACTTCTATTGATGTGATATTTGTTCTGCTTTCAGATTCGATCAATGCAGAAAAAGAAGAAGGCTGGGACTTTTGTTAAGAAAGTCAAAGCAAAGACAAGGAGAAAGATGCATGAGCTTGAAAATCCACTGGAGCAGGATGAGTTTGCTGAAATGTGGAAGGAATGATGCGTTAATTTCCCGTTCTTCTAGAAGAAAAGAGACTATAATGTATGCCCTGTTGTATCCGTATTCAAATGGCAGATTTTTCTTAACTGCCCGTGCTCGTTCAAATATTATCATTATCCCTGGTTTAAGCTTTATATATGCAAGTTTGATTTTGTTGCATTTCCTTTTTATTTTAATGTACTTTTCCAAAGTACTTTCCAAAGATAGATGGGATTGTCGACTATGTGCTTTGCCCTACTCCAGGAAGCATTTGCCTTTGGTTTGCTTTCACCTCTTTTCGGGTAAATGGTAAGCTGTTTTAATTTTTAAGACAACATATATGGACATTAGTTTATGTGAATTGTGTTTTTTTTTTTTTTTTTGCACATGGGATAAAGTCTGCGGGTCTGAACATGCAAGTAACACTCATTATTTATACTCGTCCGATTGTTACAAACTGAAAATTAAGTAGGAACAGACTAAGAAAAACGCTCAGGTATGTAATCAGTTCAGGCATCGTCTCTGTGGCACTCTGTAGGCACAATGACACCTTTCGTCTTAGTGCGGTGCCCACTCAGTACTCCAGTTTGTTGCACTCCCAACACGTGGAATACTGTTGACCCTCGTGAATTTGTCCACGTTGAAGTTAGCTCCACACATGGCACCTTCACTATCAATTCTGGGCATTGCCTTCATCTTATTCATTGGATGCTCAAAGCTCATCAATCCTCCCTCACTATGAAAGAAGCAACCTGCTCAGCAATATGACCACAACCATTAGCCTTTGATATGATTAATCACTAGCTACCCTTGAGCAAGGTTAATAACTTTATTAGGGTACCTTTTGGGAATGGAGCAAATGATTTAGCACATCCTTCTTTTATGACATGTAATTCATCAGAAATTACTACAGAACCATCAGCTGCAATACCCCAATACAATTGTACTCCCCCATCAGAACCCTGCAGTCAAAAACACCAGATTTTTGAAGTTTGCAATCTCCATAATTCGAATCCAATTAAGTTCGTTGAATAGTTATTCATTTTGGGGATCACCTCAAGTAAGATGTTGTTTCTTTGTACGGTATATTTAACTATGATATGTTGTTCTTTGTAACTAATAGTAAGTTTTGGTAAGATCTTGACCGGCTACAGTCTACACTCTAGATAATGATGGTGAATTGTTAAACCTAAATTCTAAATTCGAAAGTTAAGTTGTCGGTAACCATATTTATTATATGCTTTGGTTCTTTTGACAAATCACTTTCTTCGTTTTGGACAAGAATTAGTGTTTTTTAGGTGCCTTAAAGAACAACTTGAAATTACTTTAGAATGAAGCAGTTCTATGATGCTAGTATCCTACCAGTGCAGTGAAGACACTGCCGACCTTGCTGTCATAGACAACAAAAGCAAAGCTCCCATCAAGATCCTTAACAACCTGGTCAGCCGGGTACGGACCCCGGTCTCGGAGGGTCCGATAAGCTTCGATCACAAACATGGCCTCATTGGTATTCTTCATCAGACCATACTGCTTATTCAGCGTACACAGATTGTTCAAGTTACCCAGAAACAGACAGTATATATCATCAAAACCACAGAACAACCTGAAAAAATAACCCCCAACATGCTTAGCATATCTAAACAATCAATTACTTGAGATCATGAACATATTTGAGCAAGAAAATGATTGATTAGATGAGTACCTCTGTTTTAGGGAAAAGGGTTGGTCTGGTTTGTCATAAGCAAGAACTGCAGCATCTCCAAAACTCATTGAGAAGTTGTTGTGGGGATGCTGGGAGAGAAACTCTTGGAGGGTTTCTTCTGGGAGCTTAGGCTTCTTGGAACCATGGTGAGAAGCAGGGCTGTTGAGCTCCTCCGGTGGGTTAGCAAAAGCCTTGTGAAAAATAGCCAACATCTTGATGATGATCAAGGTTATGCAGATCACTAGCTAGCAAATTGAAGCTATACTCAGTTTTTCTTCTTTGATCTTTCTCTTCCTTTTCCTTTATTCTTTCTTTTCAAGAAATAGTGCAGGGAATGGTTGATTGGGGGGTCTTCTTTCGTATTTATAGGGTCACATTATTAATATGAAGTGGTTTTCTGACGTGGCAATGGGTCACTTGTTTTTATTATATTGTGGGCGTGGATCTTTAGTGTTGGCGGATAAGATTCTCGTACTTCGAGGTATTCTTATCCTCTTTTGGAGTTTTTTTCGCCTGTACAAATTCTGAAATTCTGATTAGGGTTCTTCACTTCTTCTTAGGTACATTGTTGGGTTAGGAGTTAGGTGGAGATAGACGGACTAGGTGAACACGATGTAGGATCGTAAGTTAATCTATAATTAAAACTTCATTTTAATGTCTGATAGGTTTTTCACGACCTAATCTTTTTAGTTCTTAAACATGATTATCAATCCTTAGAATCATTATTTTTAGCTTATCGATGTCTTTATATCAATCTCTAGTTGTTATCGGATATTGTTTATCTTAGTTATTCTTATTACCATCCCATGTATTCACGACTAACTTCTTCAATAATTGAAAACGCAGTTAAAAAAAAAAAAACCACAATTAGTAGCTCCCAATGAGCAAGACTATGGGCAGCTTCTTTCCTTTCATAAGGATGAGTGACCCGATTACATAAACCAGATTAGATTATACATGAACACTGTTGTCGTTTGGGTAACAAAAATGAAAAGTTGAAAACCAACAGCTGTGTTTTTGTACAACACTTTAACCATGTGGTTTGGATTTAATACTGGGGGAGCAGTACTCCTCATTGTACATTGTAGACTTATGTCATGCAATTCTGCAATTGGATAAGCTAAAACGGAATTTCTTGGCCCATGCCCAACCATTTTAATAATGTTTGGACCCATGTGGTGTTAGCTTATTGAACTTTTTTTTATCATGCACAACTAGTTTTTGAATAAAATTGAATTCGAACTTATGATCTATCATTTAGATTGGATGATTATAGACATGGATGTTTTATCTAAATCATTATAATGAAAAAAAAAAAATTTTATTCTACGAATGATGTACTCTACAGGGCAGAACGGGACATACAAACGGTCCATACGGACACTCGGTACCATTCACTATTACAAATCTTGCTCAATGATTCAAAGAGCTTGCCAAAACCTAAACATACAACCAGGCTTACAAAAAATACTTTTGACTTGAGCCTCCCTTTGCCAATGCACGCAATTGTGGTACGCTAGGAGGTTCAAATATTTAGTGCAAAAACATAGCAGAGTTTAGTGTGCAAGCTAAAGACCAACTTCAACTTACTCAATCTCTTTGGACCAAAATCCAAAGAACATGCCCAACTATTTTAAGCACACGAATCTCATCCAATTTAAGCACCCAATCAAATCTGGGCCTCCAAAATGATTTGTGCACCCCTATTGTGCTGCCGCTTCCCAACATCGCCTGTGCTAGTCCTGCAGTTTGCAACACTACGTCGCCGACTTCTTCAATCGTGTGCCAAGACCACCGCCAACCAACAAGAAAGAAGCAGATCGGAATGTGGTTTAAAGGAATACGTAGCCACCGTGGAGTGATCTTGAGGCGTCCCCTAGGCAGTCTGATCCACCCATAATCAAGAAAACCTCCCTCCTTTGCAAGTGTAGATTGGTGGAGAGTCGAGACCCTGGTTATCCATCTCCAACCCGAGAGATCACAGAAGGCGGTATAAGATTCCACTGCCCACCAACTTGGTCCTACGGAAGGGGAAGAAGATCGGAAACTCAATCCATGTGAAGAGCGGCACACAAGTCTTGACGCTTACTGGGCGATGCACGATCCTTTGCTCAAGCAAAGAATTGACACCGATAGGGGTTTTGGTTTGCGATAAGCATCACCATGGAGTTGCCAGTAGCGGCTAGGGTTTAGAGAGAGTTTCATTTGTGTATTATTGATTGAGGCGTATTTGGTTCGTTATCATGGTTTTTCTGTAGCACAAGGTTCAGGTTTTATGTCCCCCGTTGTAAAAATTATAATATTAATTTAATAAATGAGACCGGGTGTAGGGTCAGCCTCCCAACTAGGCTGGGTTCTAAACCTTTTTTTTTAAAAAAAAAAAATGAAATGCAATTACCTACCGTTTGAAATCTCTAGTTGTATTTTTCACAACTTAATATCAGAAATTCAATATATATTTCTACATATGTATAAAGAATAATGGTACGTGAACAACTTTTTTGGGTATCACGTGCATCTCATTTTATGTAGCACAGTCATGTTAGTTAATAATAGTCTCTGATAAGTTAGATTTTATACTACATCATCTGTTACATAAGGTAAGATGCATGTGATACCTAAATAAATCATTCACCTAACATTACCCATATTTAAATTATCATTTATCAAGCCATTGAATATTATATATTTCTACATATGTATAAAGAATAATGGTACGTGAACAACTTTTTTGGGTATCACGTGCATCTCATTTTATGTAGCACAGTCATGTTAGTTAATAATAGTCTCTGATAAGTTAGATTTTATGCTACATCATCTGTTACATAAGATAAGATGCATGTGATACCTAAATAAATCATTCACCTAACATTACCCATATTTAAATTATCATTTATCAAGCCATTGAATATTGAATTTCAAGGCATTTCTATTTTCTTGCTCAAGTTAATTAACAGAGTTTCCTCGGATGAATGTGTAAACTATTCATACTTCACTTAGATTCAGAATGTTGTTTGATAAATTTACAAGGAACTTAACCATCAGAGCAGGTATGGAATTAGCATTTCTTTTTCTAATGTTGATATGTCAAATTAGATATAAATAAATTGACGTTAAGAAAGAAATTCAAATATATTCATGGTTTGGTGAGTGAAAGCATTGGACTTATCCAGATATGGTAACAGTGACAGGGATAAGAGTCAGCTCACCTGCAAGTCTGCAACAACCAGAGTATTTATTTTAGAGTTACGATCTGTGGGCTATCCTTTCGTCTCTTTTGGACTATGAAATAATTAGAGATCTCTATAGCTAGGTCGAGTTTGGCAGCTTGACATAAAATCCATTTTCAATGTGCCACTTCACATGTCTATGGAGCTTAAAACTTGAATATCTAAACACCCAGCTCAAAAATAATAAATACCCCGTGTTAAAATAGATAATTGTAGTTCACTCTTAACATAAATCAAATGCAAAAGATCGAGATGCATGGCATATATCAAAAGGAGGAAATGCAGGACCAGACAATCATTCTTTCATGTTTGGTGCGATCGATGACCCACAACTCATGATCTACAAGCTTAACACTAATATGTGTTAATTCCTTGCTTGTAGAGAACTAGAGATGCTCTTTGTTTTATTCAGAAGCACCTTTTATGTAAAGCTGTAAATTAATTCTACCACGTTAGATTAGATATTTTGGGGGGGTTTTTCTTTCTGCATAGGACAGTGCAGAAAATCCAAGAAATTAAGTTGGATTTTAGAATAATACAATTTGTAGGTTTCCTTTAGTTGACAAACATTATCCAAGAGAAAATGATACTTCTCTGGAGCCACTACTAAAACAGATGGGACGGGCTACAGCCTCTGGTTTTGGAGATTTCCATGCCCAAACAGTAGAAGTTGAATCTCTTACGTCGTGCATTACGTACCTCTTCTGCAGATAATGACTGAAAATTAGTAGGTTACTGGTTACAATAGCCAGGCATTCTCAAATTAAACTATGATTAATAAGAAGAATGTATTTTCTGTCTTTCTAACTAGTTCGATAAACCTTCTGGAGCCATTCCAAGAAAGCTTGAATCTTAAGGGGCTCCGAGCTTGAAAAATCTCCATTAACGATGCATATTAGGCCATCTTCAGCGGGAGGGCTAAATTAGGCTTTATAGCTTTTTTGTGCATTTTATGGTCTCCAACAAGCAATTTTTAGAGGACTAAACAGGTGGGGTCAGGTCCAAAGGGTCCGG
>BDJD01003436.1:5357-47837 GCA_002564525.1 Rosa multiflora
ATAAAAATTTCAATTTTAATTACCAATACATTGGCCTATACCAATTTGCCTCCTAAAGTTGTATGACTTATATATTGTATTTAAATTGTTGAGGTTCGTTCTAAAGCAACCATGAAGTGGAAAATGAATTTAGAGAAACCAACCGCTCGATGGAGAGATTGTAATGTTTTATGGTGGTTGTAAAAAATCCGGCCAATTTGGTTCTCGTTTCGAATTCGATGAACTAGGCCAAACTTAGTTACTCTTATAAACTTATATTTATATATCATACACTCCAAAGAGAAACCTCTATAAATTCAAAGAAAATAAAAAAAAACCGACTGTTGGATGCGATTATTACAATAAATTATGCGTGTGCTTAAAAATGTAGCCAATTTCATAATAGTTTCGAATCCGATCGGATTGGTCAACCATAATTACTTGTATGTTTTCTTGGTTGACCAATGACATAACGACCGCGAAACGTGCTTATTTTTTTACAACACTTTTGTAAATATTTCATCAATGGATGTGCGTTGACATAAAATAAAAATTTCAATTTTAATTACCAATACATTGGCCTATACCAATTTGCCTCCTAAAGTTGTATGACTTATATATTGTATTCAGGATTAATTTCAGTTTACCCTCCTGAGGTTTGGGGGTGTCATCATTTCACCCCCTCTACTTTCAATTTTGAATTTTTACCCCCTAAACTTTCCAATTTCAATCATTCATGTCCAATTTCTACTATTCCGTCCAAATTGGACGTTAAGTTTGACTTTTGAGGGCTAAAATGGTCATTTCAACATAAAAAATTTAAATAAATAAACAAATAAACAAATAAATTTTTTTTTTCCTGTTTTTTAGTTTTTTTTTTGTATTTTGTATTTTGTCTTCAACCTATACACCACAAGTTATAATAGGTTTATAAAAACAAAAAAAATACTCTAGGTGGTTGAAAGCCGCTCGCTGGTCTACGATATTTGTGATATATCTCCGATAAAGTGAAGAATTTTAGGATATATCCTCAATAAAGTGAATAAATATTTGTAAAAAATAATTTTACACTTTATTTGTAAATAAATATCTGTATATCCCCAATAAAGTGAAGAAATATCTGTGTAAAATCATTTTTGGTCTACGATATTTGTGATATATCTCCAATAAATTGAAGAATTTTATGATATATCCCCAATAAAGTGAAGAAATATATGTAAAAAATGATTTTTTTACAGATATTTATTTACGGATAAAGTGTAAAATTATTTTTTACAGATATTTCTTCACTTTATTGGGGATATACAGATATTTATTTACAAATAAAGTGTAAAATTATTTTTTACAAATATTTATTCACTTTATTGAGGATATAGACCAGCGAGCTGCTTTCAACTACCTAGAGTATTTTTTTTGTTTTTATAAACCTATTATAACTTGTGGTGTATAGGTTGAAGACAAAAATTAAAAATAAAATAAAAATGAAAAAAAACAAAAAAAAAAAAACACAAAATTATTTATTTATTTTTTTTTATGTTGAAATGACAATTTTAGCCCTCAAAAGTCAAACTTAACGTCTAATTTGGACGGAATAGTAGAAATTGGACACGGCTGATTGAAATTGGAAAGTTTTGGGGGTAAAAATTCAAAATTGAAAGTAGAGGGGGTAAAATGATGACACCCCCAAACCTCAGGGGGGTAAACTGAAATTGATCCTTGTATTTAAATTGTTGAGGTTCGTTCTAAAACAACCATGAAGTAGAAAATGAATTTGGAGAAACCAACCGCTCGATGGAGAGATTGTAATGTTTTATGGTGGTTGTAAAAAATCCAGCCAATTTGGTTCTCGTTTCGAATTCGATGAACTAGGCCAAACTTAGTTACTCTTATAAACTTATATTTATATATCATACACTCCAAAGACAAACCTCTATAAATTCAAAGAAAATGGAAAAACCGACCGTTGGATGCTATTATTACAATAAATTATGTGTGTGATAAAAAATTTAGCAAATTTCACAATAGTTTCGAACCTGATCGGATTGGTCAACCGTAGTCATGATATGAAATTTCACAATATTTCGGTTCGGTTCGGTTCGGTTTAGGTTCGGTTCAGTTTTCACCTAGCCGAAACCGAAAACCGAACCGAACATAATCGGTTCGGTTCGGTTTTTTTTCGATTCAGTTTTGTTCGGCTTCGGCTCGATTTTCGGTGCGGTTTTTTTAGGTTTTCGATTTCGCAATCCCACCCCTAATTTACGTACCTTTGGACAATGTGGGAATGTGGAATGTGAGATATGAGAATTGGGTCCGACAGTACTTAGGCCAGCAGTTCTATCTTCGTGTATACTTCTGTATAATCACATTTCACCTATTTAATTCTAAGATTCTAAGCACACCAAGCAGCTTTTGACAGAAGATGAAACTTCAGCATTCTCAAGTCTCCAATCACTCTAAGCATTGCCGATTCTGGTATTTACTAAACACTGAGCCACACATCTCCGTATATTTGCTTTATCGCAAGATTGCAATTACGGTTGGACTTCGAACTTTTGTGGCAAAATATAAGCACGTAATTGATTCAGTAGCATGTGTTTTTTATTAATGTTGACACTGTTTTTGGAAGTTTGTGTTGACTACGCAGCATTTAATGACCATGGTTTCTACTGTGATCTTTGGCAGAATCAAAAAATGGGACAGTGCCTTGGTTATATCTAGGCTGACCAGTTTACTGTTGCAATCAGAGACTTTTGGGAATTTGATGATGTGCTTGAACCTGGTTGTCATTGTTTGTCTTGGTGTTTGGGTAGCGCAGTAGCTGGTCATCTCTTTCTACGAGTGCAGCAATTGGATGTTCGCTGAAACAAAGACAAAGGTTTGTTTTTAATTTCCTCTGTACACAAAAGATTGACCTTCTATGCAGAGTAAGCACTGCACACATACTCTAGGTGCATCTCTTAGTTCTCTCACTAATGTGAAGTCTTTGTGTTGTTTCTCTTAATTGTCCATGTATATATTTGTCCTGTTTTGGTTTAGTTTTTTAAGCTGCTAATGGTTGTTGCTTATTTTTCCCAGGTTCATGTGCTTCCGTCCATTTGGGATCTTTACATG
Source organism: Rosa multiflora (assembly GCA_002564525.1). NCBI lineage: Eukaryota > Viridiplantae > Streptophyta > Magnoliopsida > Rosales > Rosaceae > Rosa > Rosa multiflora. The sequence goes on from BDJD01003436.1 coordinate 8,448, forward strand.
GGTTTCCAGAGCATTTTTCTCAGTTGTATTTGCACTTTGTTTTGTGCTATTTCATTTTCATGTTCACTTTTTCTTTCATAAGAGGTAAGGCTAATGTCCCACTCTTCCAACTGTAGTTTGTTTCTTTTGTATACAAAAAAAATGGAGTACATAATTTTCTTACCTGTTTTTTTTTTTTTTTTTGAACTTTGAGTAAATAATGTTCCAAGCAAAAGCGGAGATAAGGAAAAAACAACCCCGCAGCAACGCGCGGGAGTAACAACTAGTGTTATACTATAATAAACCAAAGACAATCCATGCAACGTATACTCAAAACCTTGAACTAATGTAAGTTTTGTGACAAATAATACAGAATAAGTAGAAACATACATGAGGGAGATGGAGCTTCTAAGCCCCCCTGCGGGGTCGGTCCTAAAAATTGAGAGACCTAATGGGAAAATTTGACTGAGTCTTTATGTTTATTGCATAATGACTTTGAAAAAAATGAATGGATATAATAAAATAAATGTTACGACAAGATCACATTTAATAATGTAAAAATTATCCTCAAATAGCTAATAAAGATAACCAAGAAAATTTCAAATAAAGCTTAAGAAAAGGGAAAGGGAGACAGAGAAAAAAGAAGAGAAAAGGGAAAGGGAGATAGAGATAAAGAAAAAGGGAAAGGGAGTCTAAAAAGAAAGATAGGGGTGGGTGTTGGGAAGGGAGAAAGAAAAAAGGGAAAGGGAAAGAAAGCAAACAAAAAAAAGTTTCAAATAGTGCTTAGGGAAAAGAAGTCTGATAAGAAAGATAAGGGAGGGGGGGGGGGGACTAGGAGACTCGAACCCATGTCAGTTTAGGGTTACTTTTCGGTCTCATCTACATCTCGACCGTTCAGTTTTTAGGTACTAATGTATAGATCATTTCTGCAAAGTTTTAGCCAAATTGATGATCTTTAAGATATCTAACTCACTTAAACCAATGGATGAACTGAATCTGTCAACCATGAACCGTACTAGGTTTAAGACAGTTATCAATGCCTCAACGGCCATCAATTTGGCTGAAATTTTGCAGAGATGATCTATACATTAGTACCTAAAAACTGAACAGTAGAGATCCTTCGTCCTTGATTTGAGGTGGTAGCCAGAGCGCCACCTTGATTGATGATCCCAGCCTCCCCCAAGCTTTCTCGACCTCAGCGGTTGCAGACTCTTCCTTGGGCTCGACGGTTGCAGATTGGGATAACACCAGCAACGATTGATATCGTCATGACCTGTACTCCACTGTGGACCTTCACTGGGGGACTGAACACTGAACCTACCAGTCCGACAACGAATGCGGAGCAAAACGATTGGAGAATACGATAACTTATCTCGCGTTAAAGAAGATACAGAGCTTCAGGGGCGACCTTAAGGGTGTGCAAGTGGTGCTGTTGCACAAGGCCTCCTCCATGTTTCGAACACACACACACACACACACACATATTTTATCCAGAGTGAGGCCTCACTCTGAAATTAAAGTATAAGGTTGGAGTTTAGGGTCACTTTTCGGTCTCATATCCACATCTCAACCGTTCAATTTTTAAGTACTAATGTATAGATCATCTCTGCAAAATTTCAGCCAAATTGATGGCCGTTAAGGCATTGATAACTGCCTTAAAGCTAGTACGGTTCATGGTGGATAGATTTAGTTCGTCCGTTGGTTTAAGTCAGTTAGATATCTTAAAGATCATCAATTTAGCTGAAACTTTGAAGAGATGATCTATACATTAGTACCTAAAAACTGAACGGTCAAGATGTGAATATGAGACCTAAAAGTGACCCTAAACTCCAACCTCATACGTTAATTTCAGAGTGATGCCTCACTCTGGATAAGATCTATATATGTGTGTGTGTGTGTGTGTTCAAAACACGGAGGATTTGTGCCACAGCTCCACTTGCACACCCTTAAGGTCGCCCCTAAAGCCCTGTATCTCCTTTAACCCGAGATAAGTTATTGTATTCTCCAATCATTTTGCTCCGCATTTCTCAGACGAGAAGTTTTCGAACTCGAAGAAGAGAGAATCTTTGGTGTCTAGATGTTCCTTTCGGCGACACGTTTTTTGGACGTTGTTGTCAGGCTGGTATGTTCAGTGTTCAGTCCCCCGGTGAAGGTCCACAGTAGAGTACAGGTCGGAATGAGATCTATCGTTGCTAGTGTTATCCCAATCTGCAACCATCGAGCCCAAGGAAGAGTCTGCAACCGCTGAGGTCAAGGAAGCCTGGGGGAGGTCAGGATCAGCAATCAAGGTGGCACTCCAGCTACCTCCTAAAATCAAGGACGAAGGATCGTTGGTGGAGTTATCAGTATGTAATTGCAGAGATAGCCGAACAGTCTGCAACCGCCGACTTGGGCAAACAAATGCGCCTTTAACCGCGATTGTGGAGGCCTGGGGGAGGACGAGTTCCTCATTCGAGGCTTCTATTCGGATCCAGCTGCACTCTAAACCTATTGCAAATGGTGATCCAGCAACGGTTGTTAAGCGTGAATGCTTCAACGGCGTTGCTTGGACGTGTGTGTTTGTCGGCGGCGGCGAGTGTCATGTTCCGGCCGCGATTCTATGACGTCGTGGTTCGTTGGTTGCGTTGTAACACGGGTCGTGGGCCTGGCATGGGTTGTGGGCTTCTCCATGGAGGTGGGCCATTCCGGAATCGTGGGCCTGTCTTCAGTCCTTGGGCCTCTACTGGTGGGCTTATAGTAGGTATTATTTAGTTTTGATATTATTCATCAGGTTTAGGTGTAGTTTCTCTACAATAAATCCCTACCAACTCTTGGCAAGGTCATGTGGGCTCGGTACCAGGCTGCATACTCAGTATGCCTTGTCTGCCCTAGCGAGGCGGTAGATCTTGAATTGGGTGCAACCTTCTAGTGGCAGGATAAAACATCGTGTCAGATGATTTCTTTCCAGTCGGCAGCATATTGGAAAGCTATTTTATTGGCTCTATGGTATTGGTTTAACTTTCCGATATGCCACTATTATTGTAAAGCAAATGGAGTCGTCCATATGATGCTCTTTGCTATTAGGTGCATGTTCGAATACATTGTAGTTTTAGAACCTCCTGTTATTATTCAGGAGGTCTACTTGAGGTGTATTGTAATGTGGGGTTTAGGCATTATGTCCCCCCACCCCCCCTCCCCCCCTTTGTATTCATCAGTTTCATCAATGAAGGCCTGAGGGCAGCTGCACCAGCCCTTATTTCAAAAAAAAAAAAAAGTAATCATATTCTCTAACGTAGGCTTCACCACATTCTCCAGAGCATTATTGTGCTCTTGATTGCTTCACCAAGGGTTAAAAACGATGTTTGAAGTGAAGCAAGCTCCACAAGAACCTCAGTTGCTTTCACATAAGCAGCCTCTTGTAGAGTTGGACATGTTGTATGTCCTTGTTTGGCCAATCCAGTGAGGTTGTTCTTGGTCTCACACCAGCAACATTCTCTTAACACAATCTTTCTAGATTGAAGCTGACAAAATTTCACAGGGAGAGACCAAGAGCATCACTCTTCTTCATGAGGAGATCGAGCATCACCTCTACCAACAAGACGAGCTTTTATATAATACCATGTATTGTAACAGTCACATTCAGGGCTGGCTTTGGACCCACCGGTGATAGGACCCGCCCCGGATTTCACCCTGAAATCCGAAGTGGCCATGCGGGGCCCACCTTAGAAGAAATTCTGCCAAAAATTTGGCGGAACTTCCCCTAAAAATGGACTACCTAAAACCTGTAGAAAAACATTTACACTTCTAAGCAATCCATCATTATTCTCCTAGAGCCACCCGGCTCCCCAAATCACAACTCCAATTTCACAAATATCAGTCTCATCCCAAAAACAATATTAATCCCACAGGTTATCAGAGCAATACTAATCCACTAGGTAACAAAGAAAACAAAAATAGAATGAGTACGCGGAAGCAATGCTGTTGGCTATGCCTCGACTCCATGTACGCCCGACCTCAAACTAAACTGGCCTGCAAACTGGACATTTAAAACCGAAGGGCCCAGGGGAAAACATTTAAAAAAAATCGTTAGAGTGAGTGGACAAAAAAATAAGTAATTTCGAATGAATACGTAAAACTTAATGCTTTCCCAAGTTATTCTCTAAAAACTCGCATGCAGTAGCAATCTTGGAAACACTCTTAATCATCACCTTTACTGCAATCTCTTAAGATCTCATCCTCAATCCTTTTTAAAACATCTTTTTTTTTTCAAGAGGTTCGTTTGATGACTAGAAAGGACTGCTGTCTAGTCATCTCATGCCATCTGGGAGGGACTGTCGCTCAGATGACGCATCGGAAGGGACTGCCATCCGGAATAGGAGGCGGTGGATAGAAGGGACTGCCAACTAACCACAGGTAGTTAGAAGGGACTGCCAACTAACTACCTCATGTCATCTGAAAGGGACTGCCAACCAAGTGAAGCATCGGAAGGGACTGCCAACCGGAATGTAGTCTGGAAGGGACTGCCAACCAGACTATTACCTAGAAGGGACTGCCAACTAGGTAATGCATGCATGCGCGGACTGATAGCCTCCTCAATAAACTGGAAACAACCTCTTTCAATTACTTGCTTTCGGAAAGAAATCTCAATCTAACTTCAAGGCTGACAAGTGCAGAGCTCCAAGCTCAATAAATCTCGATAATTCAATCATGCTCAAATATTCGATGAAACATTCGCACTCGTGAATCCTCATAAAAATCGATATTCGAAATCAATAATTCTCATAATATTTTCTTAATCAGTCACTTCTCGAAAATCATTTTCCAACTCAATAACTCATAAATAAATAGCTTGAAAAAAAAAATCTATTGAAAGCCCTCGGGAAGGAAATCCACTAAAAATCCCGTAACTCATAGAGCATAATAAATCTCAAGAAATCAAGCTCATAAAATCATAACACTCAATCAGAAAATAATAATATGCTGCATGCACATTTAATTTAAAATAAATGTCCACTCACAGTACAATTTAGGCGATCACGCATACGAGTTCCTTCATCGAGTAATAGCTTGGTATATCGCCCTGTACACAATTATAATTCGTGAATATCGATTCGGCAATTAAATACGATTCCTAAATCAGCTTGGTATACCACTAATACCAATTCGTTAATTTAAAGGTCCAAGGTAGAACCGAAAGATATCCGACGGTCAGATTCTCGTAAATCAGTAATCGAAATTCTAAATTTCAGAAATTTATAATCGATTGAAAACTTCCCCAATCTTCATCAAACTTCATATATAAGCTCTACAACATTTATAGGATTAATAGGCTAAAAATTGAATTTAAAAGGAAGCCCTACGCTCCTCCATGCGCAACCTACAGTGGCGGCGCGTGGGGTTCACGCACCACAAGCAACCAGCTCCGATGGCCACCAAAATTTGGCAGCACCACATACTCAACAAACCCAGCCTCTTTCTCTACTACAACAAGTTCCAATTTTACCTGGAAGAGCTCCAATTTGGCAGGTGAAAAATTTCCAGAAAATTCAAGAACCCTAGGATTTGAAATTTCTTCGATTCGCTCTCTATACCACGAATTGAAGCTAGAAGCTTGAGGAGAAATTACAAATGGCTCGAGGCGTTTCTACTATGCCTGGTTTTGTGGCCGAAGATGGCCGGAAGTGGAAGAAATCAACGATTGAAGCCGACTGCTACAGTAAAGTTTGGAAGCCCGATTTGCGAAATTTCGGCCAAATCGTTGTGAATCACCACCGTAGACATGCCAAGGGGGAGGAGGAGCGTCGTCCTGTGCCCTGGGTTAGTCGTTTGGGTGGCCGGAAGGAGGAGATTGGCGTGAAATCAAAGGGAGGCCGAAGGGAAGAGAGAGTTCGGGGAAGAAGAAGAGAGAGTTACCGAGCTGGGGTGGATTTCCGAAAATGGACATCTACCAACAGTAATTTCCATATATATATAATTACCATGAACAGTAAGTTTCACATTTTAAGTCATAACTTTCACATACGAATTCCGATTTTTATGTACCACATATGCACGCTCTTGGTTTAACGTCCTCTACAACTTTCATGAAGGAAATTTTCTCAAATTTTGACCCGAACAAAAAGTCAACTTTTAGGGCCACTAAAAGTATCAAAACAAAGTAAAAGTTGAAGTAATTGTCGTTTACCGTCCAAATGACTAGTAAACGGTTAATTTAAGATACAGGACATTACAACCGGACATATTTTCAAAGATCTAAGAAGTAAGAATAGAATTATTATCTGAAGAAAGAAAAAAAAGAAAAAATAATAATAAAATAAACTAGTCCCCAAGGATCTGTTGAGTTAGGATGTCCCATAGCCAAATCTACGGAAATACTAGAAGAATATAATCAATATAAAGAATTCTGTGGATCCTTTTCAGATAAGTTCTTAAAATTGCTTTCCTGTTTTTGATGCAAGTGAATACTCTAAAGATACCTCAAGAGTACTTATGATATAACAACTAAATAGTTCTCACTGAAGTGTTGCTCCCCCCCCCCCCCAGACTCACCTGATCATTGATGAAATCAAATGGAGAAAGAGTTTCTTTGATCATGTACATTGGGAATGGATTCCTTGGGAAGCAAATTGTGTGGCTCATGAAGCTGCCATGCTTGGTAATCAGACATTGGGTCTATGTAGATGGGCGGATACGCCACCACCGTCTCTTTCACTGGTTCTAAGGAATGATGGATTGCCATGTCCTCATGCTGCCTCTATGTAATCAGAACTCTTGGAGTTTCGAGTTCTTTTGAGTTAATGATCTCCAGTTTCTCTTACAATCTTGTTTGAGATGGAGGGCCTGGCTGTCCTTTACTGTATTTTCGGGCTTCATCAGTTGATAGGTCTGATTCTGGGCTGTTGCCTTGTTTAATGAATACTATTGGTCCCAAAAAAAAAAAACATACATAAAAGGATTATTGGAGAGAATAAAAGAGCTTGTATCAGCCTTTGTTCAAGAGATGGCCTAAAAATACAAGGTATTTATCTTACTTTTGTATCATTCATTACATCTATGTATTTCTATATTTATGGTTTTGTGCTTGGTGATCCTTGATACATTTTTATAGGACTTATTAATATACCTTGAAATTGTAGCATTTTTCACTTTTCCTGAACTCTTACGTATAGCTGTTGACCTAGACTTGTTCAGGTATCACACTAAATTCCTTCGTTTCACTTGTATATGTATACCTCCATCTCGGATATTCCTCAAATTGATTAAACATAAAAGTAATATGTAACTCTATCTAGCTTCCTAGCTTTTTCTTCCACCAGCAAGAAGATCGATTATAATAAAACTTACAACGTACGAGGAATTATTCTGTGGTTCCAGAGTATCATATGACACTGTCATGTGGTGGTCTCAACCAATAATATTACTCGAATGTAGACCTGTAAATGGGTTGGATTTTGATCCGGACCCGATCCAGATCCGTGGCTATTGGACGGGTTTGGATCGAACATTTTGATCCGTTGATCCGTTAATGACCCGAATCCGTTAACCCGTTTATTTAACGGATCAAATATGGGTTTAGGTCGATCCGATCCGTTAATGATCCAACCCGTTTTCGTAATAATAAAATATTTTTTTTATTAATATATTATTTTTTTAAAAATATAAAATATAAAATATTACAAATTTTTAATACAATGCATAAATGGCATTATCAAAAAAAGATGTCTAAAAATGGACATCTCCCAAGATTCAAGATACATTATCAACAAAACATGTCAAGAGTGCCAAGATTCCAAGAAGCTTTATCATTTATCAATAAAGGTTTGCATGTTTAGTTGACCAAAAGGGTAAGAATGGTGTAGAACAATAGAAATTCAAAAATATTTGTAATTATAAACGGATCGGATTAGCGGATCGGGTATCCGTTAATCCAGTGGATACGGGTTTGGATCAAGTTATCAATGATCCGCCGGGTTAACGGAGCGGGTTTGGATAGAGTTTTTTCTTTTAGTAAACGGATTTGGATTTAGGTCGATCCGATTACAGGTCTACTCGAATGTGATAGGGACCATGTAAGGGGTGAAAAAAAGAAAAGAAAAATTAATTTAAGTGACTAATCAGAAATCACTACGAATCACATGAACAAATAATATCATTCCAAAACACCACGTGTACTATGATCCCAAACCATGTTATAATTTCTACAACATACATGACCTGCCGGACAAATAATAGAGACGACCTCGTGAAACGTGTGTTGGTCAATTATAGTGTAATCAGATCGGTCAAAATATTAGAAAAGAGGATGGCGTGCACATAAGTACTTTTTCAAAAGAAAACTTTCATAAAGTGATAGAATAATCAATAATAATGTAGCCAACTGTATGCATTAATCTCTTCATTCAGTGAAGTGTAAGCCCCATTTGCATTCAAAATGTACAATAAGAACCATATCATAGCTGTTTAGAATTAAACAACTTGACTCCGAGCTTCCTTGTATAAATAGGTAGGGAATAAGAGGAAGAAATCTTCTTCCTAAGGAGCAATTGAGGAGAAGCAAAATGGAGGTCCAGTTGCTCCTACTTGATATTAGTCTCATGACCTTGTGGTCTTTGAGCTGTAGTGCAATACTTGGCGTAGCATCATCACCCTCGTTAGCAAAGCCTGGTTGTCAATCCCATTGTGGAGGCATAGAAATCCCATATCCTTTTGGGATTGGACCGAATTGTCACCTGCCGAAGAACAGCACATATAGCCGTTGGTTCCAAATATCCTGTGACTACTCGAGCAACCGTCTCAAACCTTTCTTGAACCTTAACAACAGTCGACCGGAGGTTCTGGAGATATCTCTTGCGGGCACATTAAAAATAAAAAATCCGATCATCTTCTCCGGTTGTCCTAACAAGCCAAACCACCGCCAGACAGTACCCGACCTGGGGCCAACCCCTTTTTGGTTCTCCGTTAGGAACAAGTTCACTTCAGTGAGTTGCGGGAGGCTTGCATGGCTGTCGACCAGGCAAAAAACATCGGCTGTCTGTTTGTCTATTTGCAATAATCAGAGTAGCATATTAGTAAATAATAGCTGCGGTGGTATCGACTGTTGTCAGACATCCCTTCGTTCATCCATTGGTTCAACCTTCAATATTAGTTTTGGACAGTTGATACTAAATGATACCAGTGAAAGAACTGGTAGTTGTAAGTATGCATTCCTGGTAGACCCAGAGTGGTTTATGTCAAATTCAACAAATACTTCTGCCATTGCTGAGATGGACGACGTCCCCATAGTGTTAAATTGGAGGGTAGGAATAGATAATTCTACCGAGGATGACGTGAACAGGAATTGCAAATCTCGTTATGGTCCATGCTCCTGCTTAGAGGGCTATCAAGGAAACCCCTATCTTCGTGGTGGATGTCAAGGTAAGTATTTGTGGATACACAATAAGTTCATTTTAAACATTGTCGATATAGCTATAATTTTTTTAATTGAAATTCAGTCCAGCTTTCAAGTTGGTAATTCATCGTTATCAATTCAATTTTAGATATCAATGAATGCGAGGATCCAAATCGCCCTAACATATGTGGTTCCGGCAATAATTGTTCCAATTATGATGGGTCCTTTTATTGCTACAAGCCACTGTCCCCACAGCCTCGGCCATTGCAGCCGATTAAACTGGGCATTATAGGTATGCCTCTATATTCTCTACATCCTAAATTCATATCTCTTTGATGAAAGTGTGAATTTACTTCAATTTCATAAAAGAGAGTTTTAATTTAAGGGTCCTAACAATTGACACATCATTCTTCCATCAATTTTTGATTCTTTTGTCTAAACTCCAGTTAACTTACCGTTAACTCTAAAAAAAAAAATTAGGGTTTTCTCGTCTTGTTTATCCTATGCATCAAGTTTTTTTTTTTTTTTCCATTAACAAAATGGCCATAATTCATTCACTGTAGGTGCCTATGGCACAAACTAGAACAATTTCAACGAAAGAACAGATTTCATAGCCTCGATCAGATTACAACTTGACTTTCCTAAAAGGCTAAAACTTCAACAGAGTATTTCGATAAGTACCTTCTGGAGGCATTGGTGGGTGGAATATACATGATCAACTTCTTGTTGAGAAGTTAAACTAAAACCGAGAACCAACCTACCCATTTCAGCACTGTACCCCAACTGCTATCTAAACCTAATGCCCAACTTATTTTTGTCCACGTACGGATGAACAAATAAATGGCCAAGCTGATTAAGCAAATTCCAATCGCCTATTTCCGGCCATCGAAAGTAGCCACAGCCACAAGGCCTTCTAGACTTGAATTGGGTTCGCCTCTTCTATGTCAAGAACAGCACCGTCATCCCCATAATTGCTTAGAGTTCCTTGTCACAACAAAGGGCCTCATAGCTCTCCAAACAAGTCTTCTCCAACCCGTCTTCTTCTTTCTTTTGTAGTATGTTGCAAAAGAAATCGGTCAATAAAGTATTCTAATCAGGCAATTTTGTATAGCCAGGGAAATAATTGATGTCAATTCTCTGCATCAAGTTCCATCTTTACAATTCATTTTCTATTTCTCTTTGCTTCCATTACCACGCACTAATCATGGAATGACTACGCATAAGAGAAAGACCTTCCGTTACTACGCACTAATCATGGAATGACTACGCATAAGAGAAAGACAGTACATGAAGGGGTTTAACTCTTTTTTTTTTTTTTACTAGAGTTAACGGCAAGTTAACTGAGATTTAGACAAAAAATAAAAAATTGATGGAAGAGTGATGTGTCAATTGTCAGGACCCTTAGATTAGATAGAGAGTTCAGATTTTATGAAATTGAAGTAAATTCACACTTTCCTCACTTTCGAGGAGCCGGATCCTACTAATAGGTCTATGTTTAGGGAAAAAAAAAAGTAATGCTAAATGAACCACCTTTTGGAGAACCACCTAGAGCCCACCTTAGGTGGCAGCTTATGTAGCGTATCCATATCATTAAAGCATAATTTCTGATTTTTATATTTCTATGTTTTCTTAATTACAAAAATTCCTTTTTTTTTCTTTTTTACTTTCTTGATTTTATCTTTTAAACCCTATTTTTTTTCTTTGTGATATTATCTGGGCAACGGCTTCTCTATCAGACGTTTTCTTTTCTCCTCCTCTCACCTCTTCTTCAATTGATCAACGCCTTCTCAATTTGATCTCGGTTTTCTCACAAGTATCGTCAACAAACCCTCTGCCTAAACGTGGTTAGTTCTTTATTTTTTTTTTTTCATCCTGAGTATGAAACACGAAGAACTAACCAGGAAGGAAAAAAAAAAAAAAAAAAGAACTAACCATGTTTAGGCAGAGGGTTTGTTGACGATACTTGCGAGGAAACCGGGATCAAATTGAGAAGGCGTTGTTCAATTGAAGAAGAGGTGAGAGGGTTGAGGAGGGGTGAGAGGAGGAGAAAAGAAAATGTCTGATAGAGAAGACGTTGCCCAGATAATATCACAAAGAAAAAAAAAAGGGTTTAAAAGACAAAATCAAGAAAGTAAAAAAGAAAAAAAAAGAATTTTTGTAATTAAGAAAACGTAGAAATATAAAAATCAGAAATTATGCTTCAATGATATGGATACGCCACATAAGCTGCCACCTAAGGTGGGCTCTAGGTGGTTCATCAAAAGGCAGTTCACCTAGCATTACTCAAAAAAAAAAGTTATATAATACTTGTTAGCTTCTTGATCAAGTTACTACATTATTCTAATTTTATTGAGCAATTCAGTTCTCTGCAGTGTCTTTGGACTGTTGTTTCATATCATTGGCGCATGGTGGTTGCACAAAGTCATAAAGAAAAGAAAAAACATTAAGCGAAAGCAAAAGTTTTTTAGACTGAATGGTGGTTTGTTGTTGGAGCAACAGTTATCTTCTGGCGAAGTCAATGTTGAGAAGATTAAGCTGTTCAATGCAAAGGAGTTAGAGATAGCCACAGACCGGTTTAATGTAAACAGAATTCTCGGGCAAGGAGGCCAAGGTACTGTTTATAAAGGAATGTTGACAGATGGAAAAATTGTTGCTGTCAAGAAGTCAAAAGTAGTAGATGGAAGAGAAGTGAGTCAATTCATTAATGAGATTGTCATTCTTTCACAAATTAACCACAGGAATGTGGTTAAACTCTTGGGATGTTGTTTAGAGAGCGAAGTTCCCCTATTGGTGTATGAATTTTTACCCAACGGAACCCTTTCTCAATACATTCACAGCCGTGATGAGGATTTTCCTCTAACTTGGGAAATGCGATTACGAGTTGGTACTGAAGTTGCTGGAGCCCTTTCCTACTTACATTCATCTGCTTCAATGCCCATTTACCATCGAGACATTAAGTCTTCAAACATACTCTTGGATGATAAATATAGAGCAAAAGTTGCAGACTTTGGGACATCAAGAACTGTTTCCATTGACCAAACACATCTTTCCATGACACATGTAGACGGAACATTTGGTTATTTGGACCTTGAGTACTTCCAGTCTAGCCAATTTACAGACAAGAGCGACGTTTATAGCTTCGGAGTAGTCCTTGCCGAACTCTTGACTGGACAAAAACCAGTTTCTGTAACAAGATCTCAGGCAGGGAAACAAGATGGGAGAAGCCTAGCAACACATTTTATTGTGTCCATGGAGGAGAGTTGTTTGTTTGATATTCTTGATGCTGAAGTTATGAAGGGAGGTCAGAAAGAAGAGATAGTGGCGGTTGCTAATCTTGCAAAACGTTGCTTGAATATGAAAGGAAAGAAGCGTCCAACTATGAAAGACATAGCAGTTGAGTTGGAGGGAATTCTAATGTCAAGTAAATCTTCTGATGTCGAACACATTGCAGAGGTTGAACATGTCCAGACGGACATAGCCGACGTTTGGGATGTTTCTACATCAACAGGCTCTCATATGGACACCGGTTCTTAATTAGATGTACAAACACTACTGTCTTTCAAGTCTCGCTGAAAATTGTTTGTGAAATTCCGTTGTCTGTTTTTGGAACAATTAGTGTTTTTGTAAAATTGTTGGTGATATTCCGTTGTCTGTTTTTGGAACAATTAATGTTTCTGTAAACTATCACCTTATATGTGTGTAAATTGTGATGCAGTTCACTTCATAGCTTGTTTCTGTTATAATTGTTAAATTGTTCAGTCACTGTATGGTTCTAGTCCAATTAATTCATGTTGAGATGATATATATAGAGCCGGTTAAGTAAGTAAACGACTCGAGCTAGCTGGTGGTTGCATGATGCACTAATTAAGGAATCTTCAATCACCTGAGTAATGAAAACCAGGATAGAAAAGGGATCGACAGAAAAAAAAAATAATAATAATAAAAACAAAAATTTGAATAAAGAAATTGAGCACAATTAACCCATGGGGTTTGGTCCAGTGGTAGCAAGTTGGCCTTGCATGTTGGGCGAACGCTACAGTGATACTCTTGGTAGTAAGGAGGTCACTGGTTCGATCATCCGCATGTGAAAAACACTCTATGGGGAGGGGTCTTACCCATGTTGCTCTCGGCCCCAGAGTGGTAGTCCCACCCGACCACCATTTTGTAACCAAAAAAAATAAAAAAATTGAGCACAATTTAATGCATGGATCATGGTAACCGAAGCAAAAAGGAAACAAGGCTTGGCTCCAAAATGGAAGTGTCATTTCCTGTCATGCTCTCCACAGGTACATAAAACCAATTTGTTATTTGTTTTTTATTTTGAATGATCTATTCAATGTACGTAGACCTTCCTCCACATTGTATAGAAACCCATTTCTACCTAAAATGTACGAGCAACTTCATATGCAGAGCAGACACGTCATTGCAATATCGCGAAGTGAATCAGACAGCAATGTCGTCGTAATATAAGTAAATAAACCAAACACCTTCCAGGCAACAAAATCAAAACCTCGCACTGATGAAGTTTGCTGACAAAATATTACAAAATAAATAGAAACATACATTAGGGAGATGGAGCTTTTATTCAGTACACAAAAGACTGTCCAGCTAAATAATAATAGAAATTTACCTCTTAACAACAAGAAGCACGGCCAGAATCACACATTCTAAGAACCAACATATAAAGCTAGCATCCCAATTAGAAAATGATATCCTCGTCCTTTCCCATACCTCCAGACAACAAATTTTGAGCTGAATTTAGAGAAATACCCTTCTTTAAAGAAATAACTTCTGCAGCCTGGTCGTCCGAGAAGTTCTTAGCAGCTGCCATCTGTCTCTCAATTTCCCTCTTCTTAAATCCCTGTATCTTCTTTAACCTGAAGAAGTCCTCCCTTTCCAGCTCATCCAACTCCCCCTTGATATAAGTTATTGTATTCTCCAACCTAGGCTTCACCACATTCTCCAGAGCATTGACCCTGCGATTTGTGCTCTTGATTGCTTCATCAAGGGTTAAAAATGATGTTTGAAGACTTTGAAGTGAAGCAAGCTCCACAAGAACCTCAATTGCTTTCACATAAGCAGCCTTGCACAGTTGAACCTGTTGTCCACCTCTGGCCAATCCAGTGAGGTCGTTCTTGGTCTCACCTTCATTAAAGTATTCAAATTTTGGGAGCTTTACACTAGCAACATTCTCTTGCTTTGATCGAACTTTAAGAGAGGCAGTGTTGACATTCTCGAGAACAATGTGTTTGATGTTCTCACCAGCAACATACTTGGCTTCAGTAAGGGCGAAGGAGGAGGTTTTCATAATATCTCCCATTGACTCTTTGGTTGACACAATCTTTTTAAGAATTGCACGAAACTGAACAGTTAGAGCATCACTCTTCTTCTTGAGGAGAGCATGACCTCTAGTAGCACCAACAAGACGAGCTTTCATAATTCCAAGCATTGTAACAGTAGGAACCACATTCAAACGCTGGCTTTGCCAAGACATGTTTTCAAAGATCTAAATAAGAATGAATGTAATCAGGATTAGTAAAAAGAACAAAAATTCAATTAGCCATAACCAAATGTAAGGAAACAGAGGAAAAACATAATCAATATTTGTATAGCTCAGAAGGCTGGAAGTAAAGACAGCAACACGTATCTCTCTACTTTCTATTTTCTAATCCAGTTTGACGAACTTACCATAAGAAAATAATGAAGTAAAACTTCTGAAAAAACATGAAGCCCTTTTGACATTCTATTTTAAAGATATGCAACATATCCACCCCATAACAACCTTAAAATTCTACACACTTTCTTGCCTATAAGTAATCCTTAAATCCCATATACAACAGATACAAGCACCAATAGTAACTGGTTTTCTTCACCAGTAAGATGGGTATATAATGAAAATCGCAACATGCAACAGCCTCTATATGATGGAAATAAACAAGAGAATTCCAAGAAAAGAAAGCCCTCTAAAACTCTTAATAAACATATACCGAATAATGCAAATAACCGTTTTATCTCAAGATCAGGGTCAGGCACATCCCCACAAAGTTTCCTTCGATTCCTCATTAACTATAACACATTTAAGGAACCTTAAAATATTTGGAAAATCCAATTCCAAATTACAAAACCAGAACCAGCATTTAGAACATAGATCATTTTTAGTCTATGGAATCAACTATGTTTCACTGCATTTGCAGAAAATTACTAAAGCCATCGACAACACTAAGCGCTTAACCAACCCTAGACCTAATCCGTAATCAACCATGCCCAATACACAGCTCTGTGTGACGGTAAAAAAACTGAGATCGGATTCAAATTTTGTTCCTTTTCGAATCCCGAATTCTCGTTTTCACTTCATTCCATACTAGTCTCAGCAAACAGCACACAATTACAAATGAAGCGTCTTTCGGAGAAAACAGATTTAGGGAAACGAAATTGTTAATCCAAACCAGAGTAAAACAAACAAGAGCAAGAAAACGCGAATAAGATCAGAAATCGAACCTGGTGTGATCGGCTTCAGTGATAGTAAGGAGAGGAGAGGTCTCTCCGGCCAGGAAAATTCACCGGCGGTGAGTGAGTGGTACCTTGGGGATGTTGGCGAAACGGATTTCGATTTTCTTGAGCAAATCTTGCCACATTGTACAAAAGACCAGTTGATGCATATCGAGAAGAGTACGAAAGTAAGTTGTTCAGTGTTGTTTGCCATGCTCTAGCTATTGTTCGGATATGTTTGTTGAGTTGTTATTTGTAGTGTAGGGATTTGAGTCCGGTAACCGATGAGTTGTGGAAGAAATTCTATGAGAAGGAGTTTGGTATTGAGAGGACTAATCTGGTGATCGGAAGGATGAGGAAAAAGAGAGTCAATTTCAGATGGTTGCAATTGTATTAGGTGGGTTTTACTTCATTCTGGCCAGCCAAATTAGTTTCTTTTAGTTTCTCTAACACAATGCTAATTTTGATGATTCTATGAGAAATTTGTATAACTATTTAACTGGCTGGTTACTTTCAGGCCAAATTGAGGGAAGTGCCTGAGGCTGAAAATGAAGCGGCTGACCGGTTGAAGAATTCGTATAAAAACAGAAGATGCACGTATGTTTCCCTCATCATATTCTAGCAAAGCAACGAATATTATGTTAATTTGTTGAAATACTTGCTCTGTAGCTTTGTTGTTAAACCTTGCATGATTCAGAATTTTTAGGTTCAAATGCTTGAGTAGGTGGTAGTGTTATTGCACTGTTGCTCTTATCTGAAGTGATCCAAAAGCAAACAAAATGAAAAATGACTTATGAACTATTCATATTCTGTAGGAAACAAAGTCGGTGAGTTCGTATCCGTGAAAAGTTTCCACTTTCCACCATCAAGCAATAAAAGAGGTTGGGTTGGAGGAGGTAGGTTTTCTATTCTCTTAGAGCAAGTTCACCCTTTGGGTCACCTACTATTCACTGCTTTTTAGTGTATATTTTCATTCTCTGGGTCACGAAATACATTGTGCAGGTCACCATGGTGACCCAGAACACTGTACAGGGTGACCCAGGGTAAGAAATACACTGTGCTCGTGACCCAGATGGTGAAATTAACACTAAAAAGCAGCGAATAGTGGGTGACCTGGTGACCCAACGGGTGAACTTGCTCTTATAGTTGGATCTTGATCTATCATCTTATTGATTTTATCCAAATCTACCCGTCAAAGACTGATACATTAAATAGGATACAGAATGATTGTTTTTCCTCGCTGTGGTTCTGGTTAATTTTTGCAGGCAACTACAATGTTTTCAACACAAAGAGCAACTTGCTGAAGAAAGCAAAATTAGTCTATCTTTTTTTTTATATAGTTGAAAATGTCATCCATTATGCAATTCAGCAAGCAGTACAATAATGAATTGCCCAGAGAGCTGTCAGAAAGAGCCATTATAGAGCACACTATACTAGCACACCCCTCACACAAGCAGGCTACTCAACACACCCCTAACATACCCACTTTTTTTTTGTTAAGCGCAAAAACAAGAAACTAGATAACCCCAAGAACAAATAAAATTATCCAAGAAGCAATTCGTCTCTTGTCGATCTGCCCTACTAAAAAAAAATGACTTAGCCTCCTTTGGTAAAAAAGAAGGCAGTCCCAAGACTAGCACAAAAAAGAAAAACAAAAAAATAACTAATGAGACCCAAGCCCACACCATGAAACCCTGAAAGGTAATGTAATTTTCTATAATGAAGCATGGTGCGGCATGCCTATATGACTCGTGTACTGATATTCTTCCCTCCAATTTGCAGTTTATTTTCCAATTTGTGTATATCACATATGGTCTTATACAAACTAATATGGCCTACAACATGTTTTTACTTTTTAGGTATCATTTCTTTGTAATCGAGGTCAAGGCTCTTATTAGGATATTTTCTATTCAGTAAACATGAGATTTAGAAAAAAAAAAAGAACTTCTTTACTTAAAACTTGGCCTCATTTACCATAAAATGATACCCAAAACATATTGCATAAAAAAAGGTCTCGATTCTTGGGGAATTATTAAAGTGTTCTGATGATTTTCTTGAAGCCTTGTATGCTCAATCACAGATTCTCGTTTTACATTCCTGGTATTAACCTTTTTTGGCTCTTCCATTTGAGCAGTCCTGTAGATACCTCTACTAGCATGACTAGTTTGCTATCTCACCAAGCATAAGTAACACTCTCTTTGGGACACCCACAAGCCATTGTGAGGTCCAACCGCTACTTGCATCTTGTAGCCCTATGTTCAAGCTACGCTACGGTATCCGGAAGTCGCAAATCCGTTGCCGGGGAGCCACCTTCCCGGCCTTGCCAAGTTGCCTCCACAATATGCTTCTCTAGACTAGAATAGTAACTTTGAGTCCCACATCTAAGAAAATGTAAATGAGGGAGCCTCCTTCCCCTATAAAAGGAGACTCCTCCCATAACTCATCCCATCACATTACATCTCTTGTAATCTTGTTAGGCCGCAAGGCTCGACACACTAGTGCACATTCGTTAACATTGGCGCTAGAAGGACTCGACCTCCCTTGCCTTGTATTCTCAATCAAGCCTTGCATCCGCACCCATCTCAGCGGTAAAACAAAACAAAAAAAAACAACACAAGTTTGCATCAAGCTCAACCTGGGCTCGGTGCTTGCATAGATCCAAGTCAGCAAGGTCAACGCTGATGAGTTTTGGTCAACCTTGGTCAGCAAAAGTCAACGCTGAACTTAAAAAAAAAAAAAAAAAGAATTTTGCCACTAATCTACTCTGGACACCCAGAAGACGTCTCTGGGCACCCATGGATAGGCACCAGCGGCACAGCTCCGCCGGCATCGAGCCTCCGCTTAGCTCAGTCCCTCCGCCGAGCTCCAAGTCAGCAGCAAGGCTAACTAGCACCGTTAGCAGCAGCTCCGAGCATCAATCGACCGCGGCGTCGAGCTCCATTAACGGCATCGCTAAGTGGTATCAGCGGCAAACTGCCTCCGCTAAAGCTCCATCAGCGGCGAGCTTCGGCAGCCAACTCTAACTCCAGCGGCAATCACCAGCGAGCCTGCACTGACATTAGCATGTCACCACCATTATCCGCTGACCGCTAGCCAGCCACAGCCGGAAATCATCAGCCGGACAACCCACTAGCTCCGCCAGCCACCTCCGCCGGCAGGCCACCACTAGGCTACACCGCCAACGCCATCTGTTTGAGCCCAAAAGTATTTTTGGCAAGATCCTTTGGTGGGTTTAAGCCAATGGGCCGATACCTGCGGCCCAAAAATAAAACTACTCGGGTCTGGGTTATAGCTTCGCCTATTCCGTGACTCATAAGGAGACGAAACCTTCTTGAGTTCGAGTAGTAGAGATGAAATAGGAAACTACAATTAAGAATCCTTCCAAGGCAAGGATCAGTCGAAACCCTAGGGTATAAGTACAGGGTTAAGCGGCGAAATCAAACACCTCTCTCTAATCAATCAATCCCAGCGATTACAAAGCCTCCCCGGAGCAAACCTTCAACCTCATTGAAACCCGGTGATCGCCCGCCAGTCCTAGTCTCCTCGCGAGCAGACTGTTAGCATCACCAGATCAACCCGGCGATCGTGCTTCCAGTCCTAGTCTCCTCGCGAGCCGACTGCCAGTACTACTGCCACCGACACAACCAGCGAAGCAAGGGTAACGCCCTCGCACCCAGGGAAGCGAAAGATACGCTTTAGCAAACCCCGTGCTTTCTCAAGACTTCCCAGTGATTGCTCTGCTCAACCTACAACGTTGAGTATCGATTTTGGTGACCGAAGAGATCACATCCAAAGTCCTTATCCGTAAGGAAAAAATTCCTTTTCCGAAAGGCTAGAGAAGAACCCTGTGACGAGGTTGGTGCTCTCCTCGTCCACAGCGCTTGAAGAAGAAGTCAGGTCAAGGGACTACCCCAACGACTGCACCCCGCGGTGCTTGCACGCCTGCGCAATCACTCTCTCAAAAGAGACAGTTTGCAAGCCAACTGGTTTTGGAGCCAAACATTTTGGCACGCCCAGTGGGACATCAATAGTGTTTCTTTGTGAACGCAACCATTGGGAAGTCTAGCGATAACCCTTATCAAAAAGGCTACGCTAACTGCTCAAAACATAAGACCTCCAGTTACAGACCGCATTCTCGCGCGGACTGTCGTGGTCTTTATGAAGAACAAGTGACGCAACGATTCTCTCATCAACCCCAATCACCCGGTATGTCAACTGGACAAGATGAGAATCGCTCGACCGCTGCTGAGGGTCAGAGCGTCAATGTTAATCAGGCCAGCGAGCCTGTTATCCCCGCCACTGTCAACACTGCAGTGGAAAGTGGAGAAGAAGAGGCTTTTGTTCCGAAGCCTATTCCAGAAGGAGCGACCTCTGAGGTCAAGTTCGCGATCATCATGGAAATATCGAGAACCATCGCAAGAAGATGGACGCTGATTTTGCCAGGGAAACCGCAAAGGCGGATAAGCTCATCCTCGAACTCGATCAGCGTATGACTCTACACACAGAGAGTACCCGACAGCAGATCGCACAATCAGAAAGTGCTGTGAAGGCACACGCTACAGGTATCGCTAGCGAGCAGGATCAGCGTCAAAAGGCAATTTTGGAAGCTATAGCGGACCACACCAAGCAGACCGCGTCGGATATGGCAGGTCTTCTCAAGGATGGGGCCAACCTAGCAACCGAGGTGGCTATGCAGAGAGCAGAATTGAATCAAGCAAGAGATGTATTGAACAAAGCTTTAGGGGATCCTAATGCTATCCTTGGCTCTCTTGGCCAACCATCCGGTTCAGGCAAGTACGTGCCGCCAAATCAGCGCGAGAAGACTAACAACAATGCTGTTTCCTCAGCTACTGTTGCTGCTACACCGTCGAAGAATAAAGAACAAGCACTGGTTATCAGTGGCAGCAAGGAAAAGACTGCTTCATCCAGCGGACACACCACCAGACAGAGGCACTAAGCCTCAAAGGGCGCGGGGACTTCGTCCGAACCCGTTACGTTCGTTCAGTACGACAGCGACGGGGCAGAGATAGTGTATCAAGAACTGCTGGGAAATTAATATGGGCTCGACCAGACCGGCACCCCGATCAAGATAACAGCTCTGTCAAAGGAAGAGATTACGCTAGCAGAAGCGCTCCAGCAACAGACTACTTCCCGCGTTGTGCATGTCGGGGAAGGGTCGGCGATGGTGAACCAGGCAGTGCCTGTGCGAGCTACCCACCGGACTGCGGCGATACCTCCTCCTCCAGGCCCAGATTATGTAAGACGTGATGAAGTAGAGGAGATGATCAGATTAGCCAACCCTAGGGCCCAGCCGGATAGGGTCTATGAAAGACCTTTCCCGCCACACATCATGCTCGCACCTTTCCCCCGAGGTTATAAGAATATCATTTTTTCTACTTTTTCAGGGGAGGACACTGAAGATGCGGCAACACATTTGGCCAGGTTTAGGGTACAGTGTGGCCAATACCAGAATGATGACGTCCTCAAATGCAGGATCTTTGGCGCTTCTCTGTCGGGCACTGCCTTCAGGTGGTTTTCTAAGCTTAGGCCAGGAACAGTGGCGGATTGGCCGGCAATGGAACTGCTCTTTCGTGAGACTTTCGGGACTATTGAGCCTGAAGTAGACCTAGCCTCTCTCACTCAGATGGCCCAGCAGCCTACAGAATCAGCAGTCGCCTATCTTCAGCGCTTTCAAATCAAGAAAGCCAAGCTGAATGTCATCCTGCCCGAGAAGGAGTTAGTCAAGTTGGCGGTCAAGGGTTTGGAGCCCCGTCAATGAAAGAAGCAGCATGGCAGCATGATTCAGTCGATGGGAGAACTCATCACAGAGGTGGGCAGTTTCGAGAATCTCCTCAGAGAAACAGATGCGAGGAAGAATGCCTCCAGAGGGACGTACGTGCCAGGTAAACATCGTACCGTAGCAGCCCTGAGCTACCAGCCGGCCACCTACGATCCTTATTACCATCATAGCGCTGAAGAAGTGGTCCAGGATGATGAAGGGAACGAAGATAATGATATAGCGGCCTACGAGTTAACCGGAAAAAAGAATCCGTCCTTGAAACAGCTGAAAATTTCCAAGGAGCCCGTTAAACTCAAATCGATGGCCTTCACCAAACCGGAGTTTGCGACAGATACTTATGATGCCAATAAGGCTCACGAGATCCTTGACGAGATGATCGCTGCGAAGATGGTGAAGACTGATTTTGGACCTTTTCTGCGGCCAGAGCAGTTGAAGGGGAAGAAATATTGCAAGTTCCATAATCTGTGGAACCACAATACCGTGGACTGTGTAAAGCTCAAAGACCAGATTCAGGTATGGCTTAATAACAGTAGTTTGCAGGTAGAGGCTCCGGTCACAGCGGCGGCACTAGTGGACGTAGATCCCTTCCCAGACACTGGGATCAACATGGTCAATGTAGACTGGACCAAACAGCAGCGACAGAAACCAACTCTGGATCTGGGTTCGAGCGAGCAGAGTGAGAAGTCCATCGCGGATGAGACACCCGCCAAAGGTAAAATTGAATCAACCAATCAGGCCTCACCCGTGATCTTGTGCTCGCGATGTAAAGAAGAATGCGGTATCCACGTGTCGCACGAAGAGATCGAGCAGACATTTCACTTTGGCTCCCTACCACCAATCAAGTGGACTTCGTCGTCGCGGAACTATCAACCTTCCAGTCCAAGAGAAAGGGAGAAGACGGAGTCACCACCATCCCCCAGAGACTCCAACTTATTCATGAAGCTGAAAGCAGCCGTAGGCGATCCGAAACAAGAGAAAACCAGGAGCGACTGCAAGAATATTATGACCAAGCCCTACATACCACCTGCTTCAGCTAACCCTATCAAGGAGGGCAAATGGTGGCAAATGGTACACCAGGGAAAAGCGCAAGGCGGTGGAGATTAGCTCGTCCAGAAAAAGGAAGCTACAGCACAGGTTTGGAGAGGCCAAGCGTACTCTAGAGGCTCTAGATCAGGGCCTGATCAAGCCTTCGCAACTAGTCAAGTCGCCCGAGCAATACTAGAAAGAGATGGAGGCGCTGGCTACTAAACCGTTGAGACCTCCCCATAGTTTTAACAAACAAATAGATTCACTAACAGGGGTCTCAAAGCCCAGTGTGTTTTGCAGGATTACTGAGGAGCGCCCACCTCCTCCTGCACGAATGGAGAACTCGCCAACGCGGCGGCCACATGTCAAGCGCAGGCTTTTCCGTGAGGAGCCAGTGGTCAAAGCTTCGGTCTTTGACAGACTGGGGGGCAAAGACAGGGCTAGCGACACCCTACAGTGGCGACCCAAGAAAGTCCAAAGTGTGGTCATCTCTACCTCAGAGGAGCACATGAAACCGGAGAGTCCTAAGCCGGCTGCCGTGACACAAGAGCTTGAACATTGGGAGGTGAAAGGCCTCACAGAAGGATCGCTGGTGGATTGTTTGGCCAGGCAATTCCAGACTGATATACCGGCCGCAGAGCCTAAGCTTAACTTGGAAGACGACATGGAGGAAATAGAGACAACTAACGTTTCTTGCAACATGGTCTACGTGCTCCAAGCGAGATATGCATTACCAGTCGCTGCTCAGGACTGTGTGGGGATAGAAGAAGAGAGTGTACAGCCATTGCAGGTCACATCAGCAGCCGCGACACCTGTAGAAGATAGGGTCCCTCAGGAAACGGAAGAGGCTCCGAACCAGGGGTCACTCATGAACTTCTCCAAACCAACGCCAGCTATGGTCCAGCACATGCGACCGCTATACATCACGGTAGACGTTGGCGGTGTCAAAGTTAGTAAAATCATGATTGACACCGGAGCTGCCGTTAATGTCGTCACTACCAGAACCATGCACTTGCTTGGGATCAAGCGGGAGAAAATCCAGTCCACATCTCTCGCACTCAAAACTTTCGCGAGTACTGTAACAAAAACCCTGGGATTATTGTTCTTACGTGTTAAGGTAGGACCAACAGAGGGGGTTTATGCCTTCTTCGTGACGGATTGCTATGCGGCCTACAATGCCATTTTGGGCAGAGACTGGATCCACAGGAGTTACTGCGTACCCTCAACACTTCATCAAGAGCTAGTTATGTGGAATAGGGAAACAGATACGGCGGAGGGGATCAAGGCGGATCCTCGTCCATTCCCGGTCTCCGCAAACTATGTAGATGCCAGATACTATTTGGAGCCTATCACTCCATTACAGGTTAGTGGCATTGATGATAAGGGCCGCCCCACAGGGGTGACGGCCTCTGAACTAGCACAGTGGGGGCTTACGCTCGCAAAAGAAGGCTTGGAAAGGCCTGGCCACGCTGTGCCCAAACCTTTAACCGATTAATGGATTATGACCTCTCGGCGGAGGGGATAGAGGCCTTCAACTCGATACACGAGCGGCTGTCGTCATACATGATGGAAAAAGAGGCTTATGATCGCATCGCGACCTTAGAGGTCGTTAATGAAGAACTTTCTGACCCGGAGGGCGAAGATGAAGTCCGCATTCAACTCGCCCTGGCAGCGCTGGACGATACACCTCCTAAAGTTAGAGACCCTACTGAGAAGGTTAATCTGGGAACAGTGGGTGAGCCTATGGAGGTGTCTATCAGCGCTTACTTAGAGCCTAGCGAAAAACAAAGGCTCACTGAATTGCTATTGGAATTTAAGGATTGCTTTGCGGAGAAGTATGAAGCCATGCCCGGCCTGTCACCAGATTTGGTTTGTCATCAACTACCAACTCTTCCTGAAAAGAGGCCCGTCAAGCTAGAACCTCGACGAATGAATTCAGAGACCCAGATTCTCGTCAAGGAGGAGGTAGAGAAAATGCACAAGTCAGGCATTATCAGGGTCGCCAAGTATAATCAGTGGCTATCTAATATAGTACCCGTTCGGAAAAAGAACGGCAAGATGAGAGTCTGCGTCAATTACAGAGATTTGAATCTTGCTACACCTAAGGATGTTTACCCCATGCCGGTCACGGATATGTTGGTAGATGCTGTGGCAGGACACGAGTTGTTATCCTTCATGGATGGCACTGCAGGATATCACCAGATTCCGGTCGCTGAAGAAGACAGACACAAGACCGCATTCCGCTGCCCCGGATTCGCGGGAGTTTTTGAATATGTAGTCATGCCAGTTGGCCTAAAGAACGCCGGTGCGACGTATCAGAGATCCATGAACTTGATCTTCCACGACATACTGGGAAAGGTTTTAGAGGTGTACATCGATGACGTGGTGGTCAAGTCTCAGAAGAAGGGGGACCACATCGCGGATCTCAGGAAAGTATTTGAGCGCATGCGACGTCATAGACTCAAGATGAACCCGGCCAAATGAGTGTTTGGGGTCCAGGCAGGAGACTTCCTGGGGTTCATAGTTCATCAGCGAGGAATTGAGGTCCCCGAAGACAAGGCGAGCACAGTCATTAACGCATCTCCCCCGCGAACGAAGAAGGACTTACAGCGTTTGTTGGGTAAGATCAATTTCCTAAGACGTTTCATCTCTAACTCTGTAGGTAAAATCCAGCATTTCTCGCCATTGCTGAGGTTACAAGGGCAGAATGAGTTTGTGTGGGAGCCTAAACATCAAGAGGCTTTCGACAGTATCAAGGCCTATTTGGCAAGCCCGCCAGTCCTGGTTCCACCCAAAGCTGGGATCCCATTAAAGCTATACATTTCAGCAGCTGAGGCCTCCATTAGCAGCTTGCTCGCTCAGGATGATGAGGGAGGTATCGAGCATGCTATATTTTACCTCAGCCGGACATTGACAGATTGCGAGACGAGGTACACCCCTATGGAGAAGATGTGCCTAACTCTGTATTTTTCAGCGTGCAAGTTGCGGCACTACATGTTATCCTTTACCACCTGCATCATCGCTCAAACCGATTTGGTTAAATACATGTTGTCACGACCTATCTTGAGAGGTCGCATTGGCAAGTGGGTATTGGCTCTCTCAGAATTTTCGCTCCAATATGTACCTCAGAAAGCTGTCAAGGGGCAGGCCATCGCGGATTTTCTCACACATCATCCTACGTTAGAGATACCCGCACTGAAGGAATTAGAGATAGCGTCCACCACTACGACTCTGCCAGATTTGGCGTGCATCCCTGAATACGCGGTTTGGTACCAAGCCACAGTCTCCTCGCAGCCCTGGGTACTGTTCTTCGATGGCTCAAGAACTGACACACTGGCTGGTGCAGGGATTATTTTGGAAAACCCAACCGGTGACCGTTTCTCTTATTCCTTCCAACTAGAGTTCAAATGCACTAATAATCAGGCCGAATATGAGGCTCTTATTATTGGACTCGAAGTCTTATTGGAAATGGGCGTAAGGGACGTTCAGATTCTCGGCGATTCTCAGCTCGTTATAAACCAGCTCCAGGAAAAGTATCGATGTGCAAGTTGGTTGCTTGTACCATATCTGAATCGTGCCATCGAGCTTCTGGACCAATTTGATGACGTCGATCTGGACCCCGCGAGCGCAACTTTGCAGCTAATGAGCTCGCTCAGCTGGCCACAGGCATCACATTGAAGTATGGAGTGCACGAGCACATTTTGAAAGTTGAGCGTCGCATATTGCCTTCGTGGCTTGCGCGGCCTGATCCACCGGACGACTCCGTAGTCGATGCTAGAACCTATCGATGTGGATTGGCGAATCTAGCTGATCGAGTACCTCAAACAACCAGACCCAAGAGCTGACAGGAAGATTCGCTTCCTCGCGCTAAATTATTTCCTTAGAGGTGATAAGTTGAGACGACTTGGGGAGGATGGCATAGACTTTCGGTGTGTCTATGGCCGCGAAGCTAAACGATTAATGCGCGAAGTACACACTGGGATATGTGGGGCCCATCAAGCGGGGCCTAAGATGCGTTGGCTTTTGCGACGGCATGGTTATTATTGGCCCAGCATTTTAAAGGATTGTATCGCATTTGCCAAAGGCTGTGAAGATCGTCAAGCGCACGGTCTAGTCCAGCATGTTCCTACCATCCCTATGCAGCCTATTATCAAGCCTTGGCCTGCACGAGGTTGGGCATTGGACTTGATTGGGATGATTCATCCCCATTCTTCTCTTCAACACAAGTTCATCATCGTCGCTACTGACTACTTCACCAAATGGGTCGAAGCAGAGCCTTTGAAAGAGACTTCCGGTGCCACCATTCACCAGTTTATTTTCCGTAACATTCTTTGCAGGTTTGGTATCCCCGAGGTGCTGGTTTCGGACCGGGGGGCAGCGTTCATGGGAGGCCCTGTCGCGGAGCTTGTCAATGATTTTGGTATCCAATTCATCCACAGCACTCCGTATTACGCTCAATCTAATGGTCAAGCTGAGGCTAGCAACAAGACAATCATTACTTTACTGAAGAAGATGTTGGTAGAGAACCCTCGACAATGGCACGATACTTTGTATAAGACACTTTGGGCCTATCGCACTTCTAAACGGAATCCCACCGCGACAACGCCATACGCACTCATGTTTGGTCATGACGTTGTCTTACCGTTAGAAATTAACGTTCATTTCCTACGCATCCAAGAGCAGCACCATCTGATCGGTGAAGATTACGTTCAGGCAATGTGGCAGGAACACGAAGATTTAGGCCAGCAGCGCTTGGCGGCTTTGGACAATTTGGTGATGGAAAAACAGCGTATCGCCCTCGCCTATGATAAGAGGACGCGTGGTTGTAGTTACAAAGAGGGCGACCTCGTCTGGAAGGTTGACCGGTCGCGGTAAATGGACGCCACGATGGGAAGGACCTTTTGTTATCCACCGGATCTTGGAGCGCGAGGCTTTTCACCTCAGAGACGTCGATGGTGACATCCATCGCAACCCTATTAACGGCCGTTTCTTGAAGAAATATTACCCTAGTGTTTGGGAGTTTGAAGATCCTCCTGATCAATCTCCTGCTCAGGCTGGGGGGCAAACATAATCTTCATAGGCTCGCATCATTTCTCTATATTCATCCGGCCTTTTCTTTGTGGCCTATGATTCATGACTCTGCCTCCCCGGTGAACATTGGGGGGCAACTCCATATCTACTTAAGCCTTATTTGAGGCCAGATGTATGTAATAGCCTATACATGAGGCTTCATTATTGTATTCATTATCCAGGATTACTTCGTGAAAAAATACTTTCTCAACTTTTTCAACTTTCGTGTTTATCCTTGGCAAGGTGTGTTAAGAATAGGTATAAGAGCCTATATAAGAGGCTTTGTTTTTAGACTAACAAATTTTTGCAGACTTCTGCTCAAAGCAAGGGTTTCATTCATAAAGTGGCTTTGCGGCCAGAAGCATACAACAAAACAGATCAACACAATTACACGTGCAACTACAAGGCCAAAGGTGGCTCTGAAAGGAACATAAAGTTGAAAAAGTGACTGGATCTGGTTGCGAGGAGAAGGATCTGGGCTCTACCGCTGGCATTCTTCCTCTCTTCACTCAGATCCTCTTCCGATCTAAGTCGCCACTGCTGTCATCGGTACCGGAGGAAGAGGGAAGGAAATAATCCATCATACCCCTTCCTTGGGCCTTTCCTCCGGGCAGGAGTTGGGGTCCAGAGCGAGCGCGACTCACAACCACATCTACCTCCTGGGGAAAAACAGAAGCCTCGTAACCGGGCCCCAGAGGTAGACCGCGGAAGAAGAACAGTCGACCTCAAAGTGGCCTTCCGCCCTTCTTCCCCATGCTCCTCGCGGGCAGTCTGAAGAGACGGACTCCTCAAAATCTGGTTCTGCCGCGTTAGGAGCGCGGCATGTTCTTCGGTTTAACTGAGACTGGCAAGTTCATCCAGATTTTCAGAAACCAAAGACATGCCACTGGACCTGAGATTAGGCCATGAGGCCTACCCAGGTCTTGAGATTAAGCCATGAAGCCTATGAATTTGTGGCTAAGGGTGAAATAATGGGAGGAAGATTTTAGAAACTGAAGAAATAGCAGCAGGGCTTGCGAGTTTATCTTTGGGGAAGACATGATGGTTTGGTTACTTATGTTCTCTGAGTACCGATATTTATAGTACCAATCCTATGCCGCGCGATAGGCCGTTGAGGTACTTTCAATGCCATCAATAAGGAATCAATGGAGTTAAATGCTACAATCTTGGAAATGGAAGATATTGAAAGCGCGTGGGAAGCAGGGCAGTCTCCAAGGAGATAACCGCCCAAATTGGGGTTATCTTTTCAACGGTCTTGCCTGTCGTTAATTACTGGAATTTAAATGATATTTGGGCCAAGCAAAGTGGACTAAATATTAAATATTAATTTTAATGTCGTTCATACAAAGCAAAATGGGCCTGAAATAAGAGGCCTAAAGTTTTTGACCCGCATGGGTCAAGCGAAGCAAATGTTCATCCAGACGAAAACTAGCGTCGGCAGCAGCTCGCTCCGCTTGTCGGACTGCTTAACGTGCTTGAGCTAAGTTCTGAGACATCGCTTCGAAGGCTGTTAGGGGTTGCTCTAGCTGAGGTTCCTCTTGCTCAAGTTGGGCCGTCACCACGACTAATTGGGCATTTGCTTCGATTAATTGGGCCTGAAGCTCTTGAATGTGGGTCCTAAGGTGGTTCTGCGAGATCCGCAGGTCCCTGACGAGAATAGCTCTATCGCCCAAAGAGTCGTGGGATGCTTCTGCCTGTTGTGCAAGGCCGCTATAGTGAGCCTGCACCTGCCTAGATTGCGCAGTCGCGGTCGTTCTTTCATTAATCCGAGCAGGGAGAGTTTGTAATAGCTCATATATCTTGATAAACTCAGCCTCAGTGATAGTTCGTTCGCGGCGAAGTACCATCAAATATTCTTGAGCTCTGGCAGGCGCGCCCGGCAATAAAATGTCAGGACCCAGAAGTCGCTGCAGCCCGTCCCTCGCTTCATCTATAACTCCTGGAGGAGCCACTTCGAGTACGCGAACCAGCCTTTCCAACCTGTTAGAAGGCTCGGGCGAGGGAACATTAGCGATATCGTTAGTTTCAACAGTGGCCGCGGCAGGAGTTTCTTGAGGCTCAACGATGGGGGCCGCGTCTGGTTCCGGTTCCGCATTTATCCCAGCTCCTACTTCAAGAACGTGGGGGGCAGGCTCTTGGGCCACCATGTCTCCACCAACGGGCTCAGTGGGATCAGCGACAGCAATTTCCTCAGCAGGAACAGTACTCTGCAATTAAGGAAGGAGTATCAGATACACAAAGATAAACAAGGACTGAGGCATTGATTTTGGAATGATGGTACCTCTGCAACCGGAAGCTCGTCTGGAATTGCTATCGGTGCAAGCTCTTGAACGACCTCACTAGGATTGGGATCAAGCAACACCTGCGCTCCTCAGGCGGTGCGTCTGGAAGGGCTGTACTTTCTTCCAGCTCGGACGAACTATCCTCTATGATCTGCACAGGAATCGAGGCCGGATGTCCATCACCGGCGGTGCTGGCAGGAGGTGGAAGGTTCTCAGGGTCCGTGGGCGCTTGCGCTTGTGAAGCAGATGTTCCTTGACTAGCTGCTGAAGAGCCTTCCCCAGCATGTCCAAAAGACCGGCGACGAACCTGCGAGCGAAAAGGTTAGTGGAGTGTGGGCGAGAGCATAGATAATTTCTAGTGTGAATTCCCTGTTTCTTACCAATCGATCAGCGGGTGGTTCATCTTCTGCCCATGGGTCAGTGTGAGGGTCCGAGCGGCTGCGCTTGCGAGCCAGAGCAGCTGCGACCTGTCAAAATTTAGAAGTTAAAACTTAACCCTCAGAGATATGATCCTAAAGATAGAGGATTCTTACGGTTTGTGGATTGTCGTCATAAGAAGAAGAATCTTCAGCTTCGGGCTCGGCGAGCATCGCCTTTTGTTTTCCAGATTGGCCAGCGGCCGGGGAAGCGTTGTTTGCGTGGCGGCCAGAGCGCGGCGCACTCCCCTGATACAGAGAGGGATGAGTAAAGGGAAAACAGCGAAGAAACTAGCAGAGAGTAGAATTACGATACTTACCTCTGGAGGGGGTTCGCGAATCACGATACCAGCCTGGGCCGGGCCAGGGGCTCGCACCGGTCGTACCACCTGAAGAGGCTGGGGTCTTGCAACATCTTCAGAGAAGCGAGTAAGCATCTCAATATCGGCGGGATATGGGTTCCTCAGCTCTCCGAAGAGGGTTGCAAAGAGTTCGTCGTCCGGCTGAGTCCAGCAATTGACGGAGACCTCTGCCCACCAAGTCTCGTATCCTTCTTCGGTTCCGTCCACGGCGTCGATGTTCTGAGCCCAGTCAGGAAGATCAACTAGCGCAAGCATTCTCTGTGTTGGCAGGGGTCCGGAAGGGGGCCCAAATCTGCGCCAAGAGGTGTTGTAGTTCCAAGCATCGTATAGAGGGAATGGTACCAATTGGACAAGACCGAACTGGCGGGCAAAGTGGTTGGGGGCATAAAGCTCGTAGCTGAGTTCTTCGGTGGCGATCCTGATGTCTGAGCAGGAGATCGTGCGGCGAAAAGCCAGGCGAGCGCGGTCAGTGTAGCGAGGATCGCCAGGAAGGAAACCATATTCAAGCAAAGATGGGAATCTTCTGCCCAGAATCATGTCGTAGTATGGCATCTCATCCAGGAGGTACAGATAAGAAAAACACTAGGAGTAAGGGGGGGATGAGTACTTTGCCTCGCGGCTAAACCATCGACCTAAGAGTTGATCGGCCGGTGGAAGTAGCGAAATGTCATCGCGGCGGAAGAATGGAAAGTAAGTTTGGATCTAGAAGTCCAAAATCCAGAAGGGGCCAGACATGTTGATCTCGAATAGATGCATCGTCGCTTGGTATAACATACGGTAGAGGGCTCCTAGTACCGGTTGTCCGAGCCCGACATTGCGGCCGTTGTAGAGGGCCGTCGCTAAGGAGGTCCAAGTGCCAGTGGGCTTACAGGAAGAGGTGCATAATATGAACTTACAGAGCCAATATTCAAGAAAAGCAATTCCGCCGGTTGCATTGTGTTCCCGGCTGTAATACGCCAACCATCGCGGGTAGGAGCCACTGTGGGCGCTACGACCGTGCTGGGCCATTGGTCGAGGTGAAGTTGACAGAATCAAATTGACCATGCACATAAGGTTCGCCATCGATGGGCAGGCCAGTGATGGCGAGGATATCCAACAGGGTGATGCTCATTTGACCAAATCTGAAGTCAAATGTGTTGGTGGCGGTATTCCAGAAACAAAGGAAAGCAGCGAGAGGAGAGCGCTTGCCACCGCGAGGAAGATGGAAACACAGGTCGATAGTATGTGTGATACTTGCCGCGTTCCAGCGAGCCAGATCCCATGCCCGGGTCTCGCGATACCAGGAGGTCTCCGATGCACTAATGGAGGATGGCCAATTCCCTATTTTGGCTCGTTGGTTTTGGGCACCCCAGCCACTAAAATCTCCGGGAGTCTTTCGGAGGACTGGAATGGGTCGACGGACTGGTAGGCCGTATAGAGCGATAGCGTCATCTGGGATAACGCCTTGCGGGGCTGGGCCCAGTCCGGTTTGATGGTCGGAAAAGCGAAGGAGTAGGGGTCGATGAATAGAGGTTTGAAGGCGAATGCGAACACCGATGTTGATGCCCCAAGTTTGAGCAGCCTTTTCGTTTAACTCTTCCTCCTGATCGATGGTGATTTTCTTTGGGGGAGCCATTTCTGGGTGTTTGCAAAGGAGATATTGGAATAAATGGGTTTTTCTGGGTTTAAGAGACTAGAAGGGTTTCTGATGTGACAGGTCTTGCGGCTGTGGGTTTAAATAAAAGATTTTGTGAGGGAAACGATGCGACAGGAAGCGTTTCGCAAACGAAAGGGCGCAGCCTTCATTAATGGCATCGTTTCAAGCGACCGACGCGTCGTTCTAGCCCCCTTCAATCAGTTACATCTTTGCGGGCCTGATTTGGGGGCCTGGGGGGCAATGTTTGAGCCCAAAAGTATTTTTGGCAAGATCCTTTGATGGGTTTAAGCCAGTGGGCCGATACCTGCGGCCCAAAAATAAAACTACTCGGGTCTGGGTTATAGCTTCGCCCATTCCGTGACTCATAAGGAGACGAAACCTTCTTGAGTTCGAGTAGTATAGATGAAATAGGAAACTACAATTAAGAATCCTTCCAAGGCAAGGATCAGTCGAAACCCTAGGGTATAAGTACAGGGTTAAGCGGCGAAATCAAATACCTCTCTCTAATCAATCAATCCCAGCGATTACAAAGCCTCCCCGGAGCAAACCTTCAACCTCGTTGAAACCCGGTGACCGCCCGCCTGTCCTAGTCTCCTTGCGAGCCGACTGTTAGCAACACCAAATCAACCCGGCGATCGTGCTTCCAGTCCTAGTCTCCTAGCCAGCCGACTGCCAGTACTACTGCCACCGACACAACCAGCGAAGTAAGGGTAACGCCCTCGCACCCAGCGAAGCTAAAGATACGCTTTAGCAAACCCCGTGCTCTCTCAAGACTTCCTAGTGATTGCTCTGCTCAACCTACAACGTTGAGTATCGATTTTGGTGACCGAAGAGATCACATCCAAAGTCCTTATCCGTAAGGCAAAAGTCCTTTTCCGAAAGGCTAGAGAAGAACCCTGTGACGAGGTTGGTGCTCTCCTCGTCCACAGCGCTTGAAGAAGAAGTCAGGTCAAGGGACTACCCCAACGACTGCACCCCACGGTGCTGGCACGCCTGCGCAATCACTCGCTCAAAAGAGACAGTTTGCAAGCCAACTGGTTTTGGAGCCAAACACCATCAAAGAGCTCCGCACAACTCAGCGGCACGGCTGACCGAGCAGCTCCACCGCCGGACTGTACACCGCTGACCCCCAGGAGCGTCGTTGCAATGCGACGATCACCATCGAGCGAGTTCCAGTCCGGTCCAGGTCTCCACCGAATTCCCGCTAGGAGCCACCAGCGACAAAACCTCCGCCAGCCACAAAACCGACGGCCAAAACTACTCTAGCATTGAGCACCTCTGCTCCACAGTTTCGAGTATCCGCCCAACACCGAGGCTCCGCTCTGCCCAACTCCGAGGCTCCGCTCCGCCGGATTATCTCTGCTAGCCTGCCTCCGCCGGCCATGGACAGCACCGCTAATCAGGCTCCGCTGCACCGCTGACCTGATTAAGCTCCGCCGAACGCTAGCCATCTTCGTCGGATAATGCTCCGCTGCCATCCAGCTGCCTCCGCTAGGCATCACCGCCCAACTTCCTCCGCTGAGGCACCACAGCCCCAATTGCCTCCGCCGACCTCTAAGTGCTATCTCCGCTGAACTCTGAGCCTCCTCCGAGCTCAGAGTCACGGCCATCTCCGCTGAGCTCTAGGTCTCCGTCGAACTCCGAGTCCGCTGCTCCGCCACACTCCGCTAGACATCTTCCGCCTGGCACCACCATCATTGCCAGCTTTGGATACCCAACTGATCGCACAACCACCACTGCTTTTCCTTCTTGGCCGGATGCAGTCATGACGCAGCTGCAGCACATACACCACAATACCGCACAGCGTTCAACATCTGCTCAGCTCGCGATATTCACCAATCAAGAACTGGAGCTTACTGGGAAACAGATTTGGCCATCAGGCTGATTTCTCCTTCAGTTAACCAACCCACGCTCGCCTGAGCACCTGCCTTCAGTCATGGCTTCAAGCTTCGCACTTCGCACTTCGGCTTACTGTGCTGTTCAAAATAGTCAAGCTAAGTCTCCCTCCGCTACACACTTATCTTATCTTTACTGATATGCACAGTTGCACACAACGTGCTTACTAGTGGACATAAGCATGAGTTCTAGTGTCGCCACGCTATATGCTTATTTGTACACTCTGTATACTTAAATACCCGCAAGACTGTGCTAATCAATCACATTGTCTCTAACTTGTCATATCTCACCGTCCACTTATATGCATGGTTGACTTTACTATGCTCTACAATCAAGTGCCACACACTAACAGCATGGACACTTGTCTACCTATACATGTACAACGTACATCTACCCAGTTTCTTGTCACATGCATCTTAATTTTTATTCAAATCATGTTTATGCTAATTAAACACTCATTTATTTGTCTTCAATGGAGGATCAGTTAGCATTTACCACTGCTTGTCAAGTATGTCAATTATTCTTATATCATGCATGTTTGTTGATTAGCCACGTGTAGTCAACACTATCATGCATGCTAATTATGCTAAGCACTTCCAATATAAGAATGTATCCTGCCAATCATCATTGCATTATACAGTGGGTCATGTGCCAATTATCATATATAAGACAATTATAACGACATGATATACTGGTGGTCCTGGAACATATTTGCTATTTATGTTTTCAGTATGCACACAAGAACCAACAAAGGACTCATGCTTCTAGCATATGGTTTATGGGCAGGAGCTCATACACATATATAGGCTATTGCATGAATACATCAAAGTGATTCTCACTTGCACTACACCAATAACTTAAACACACAACACTTTTTACACAACGGAAAAAAAAAAAGTCTGATTTTTCATCAGACAACGGCTCACTCTACAACGGTGGGACTCCAAATCCCACATCGGTTTTTTGCCGTTGTCTGATAAGCTTTTTGGTGTAGTGACTTGTGCCATATGACTAATGCACTTACATTTATATGATGCCGTCGAAGCTATGTTCAATCATTACACATAAGGAATTCCGTTCCTCACAAATTTGACACTCAAAATGGATATATAATGGAACTTATTTATCACCAACTATTACTTGCTATACACTTTGCTTCAAATTTTATCAAAGTACATATGCAAATTATTGTTGTCGATTTTACAAATCCACATATTAATCATCTATCTTGTTTCAAGGAAATTCAATTATTTCTATCAAGCATTCAACCGCAACTACGAGTTGACGGACGTTATCGGAGTACTTTATCCGCCACAAGCAATAGACCGTCATGCTCGGCCAACCCCAACTCGCTCCAAATCGTCACAAGATAAGTCACTACATCTTATCTTTTACGCTCTTTGAATTTTGAGCTAATGCCATGCCAATACCATGCTTTTACTACTTCTAAGAATGCTTATAGAATATCACACTTGATATATCTTTACATGCTTCCATAACTTTTAAGCATGCCTACAACACTTCGTAGATTTGGCAACACTTTCTAGACCTCACATGCTAGATATGCCATGTTTCGTATACCGATCTCAAACGATCTCTAAGCAAGTTTACAATAATAAATGTTATTAGCAACTTTACTACAAGTACATGCTATACATACGTGCCATGCTCCTATTTAATTGCAACCCAATTAAATAAATATGGGTCACTCAAACAAAATTTTGTTACTTGCTCTATTTGTTTGTCATGTTTCATACAAGTACAAACTTTACGAGTCTATGGTCACCGCCAAGCGGTAAGGCAACGACTCATAATGACAATGACCGCTATGCGGCATTGCAGTCAAGTTTCTCCTCCGAGAAATAGTAAAGGGACTAGTTAACACAGCCCACGGCAGCCATTGATCCGGCAGTTAACCCCGACGCTTGAGTACCAAGGATTGGGCTCGCTACCCAACACCCTCTGCTCCGTGCAGCTCCCCCTCAACAAACAATTTACCGACCATCCGGAGGTCCGTCGTGGCTGGGGAGTGGGGGACTCCCTGGCGGGCCTAGTAGGGGCCCACCCGAAAGGGAAAAAGCGTTCGCTCCAACCAATTATAGATGGACGACGCACTCGCACTAATTATGCTTGATATACGGCACAAAGCTACGCTTTGGTAACAACCCGCGAGAACACCCTCCTTGACTGGGGACTTCGAGGACTTGTACATACAGCCCAGCATAATTAGCAACGGTCACTCTCATGCCTCAGGGCATCACCTTCTAGTTACCCGTTAAAGCCTCAGCGGCATCCACGAGCTCTCACGCTCACGCCTTCGCGGCACTCATGAGCTTCCGCCCATGAGCTTTCCGCTCACGAGCTTACCGTTCACGCCTTCACCCCTTCACGGCACCCACGAGCTTCCGCTCACGAGCTTACCGCTCATGCCTTCCCGGCAACCCACGAGCTTCCGCTCACGAGCTTACCACTCACGCCTTCGCAGCACCCACAAGCTTCCGCTCACGAGTTTTCCGCTCACGAGCTTACCGTTCACGCCTTCTCGGCACCCATGAGCTTCCGCTCACTAGTTTTCCGCTCACGAGCTTACCGCTCAAGCCTTCGCGGCACCCACGAGCTTACCACTCACGAGCTTTCCGCTCACGAGCTTACCGCTCACGCCTTAGTGGCACCCACGAGCTTCCGCTCACGAGATTTCCTCTCACGAGCTTACCGCTCACGCCTTCACGGCACCCACGAGCTTCCGCTCACGAGCTTACCGCTCACGCCTTCACGGCACCCTTGAGCTTCCCGCTCATGCCTTCCCGGCAACCCACGAGCTTCCCGCTCCTGCCTTCCCGGCAACCCACGAGCTTCCGCTCATGCCTTCCCGGAAACCCCGAGCTTCCGCTCATGTCTTCCCTGCAACCCCGAGCTTCCGCTCATGCCTTCCCGGCACCCCTAAGCTTCCCGCTCATGCTCATGCCTTCCCGGCAACCCACGAGCTTCCCGCTCATGCCTTTCCCGGCAGCCCACGAGCTTCAGGCTCATGCCTTCCCAGGCAACCCACGAGCTTCCATGTCTACTAGACACACCACACGTTAATGGAACATTGAATTCTTCTACCATTTGTGGCTTGCGACAAATCGAATTCTTTTCGCGTTCCATTAATACGAGCGACAACCAAACAAACACAAGCGTTCACGTATTCATCATTCACGAAATTGCAAACGCTTACCTTCGCAGCGCTCATACAACTTACATTTATCATATGCAATCCATATGCTCACACGACCATACGCGCTCTCGAGTTTGTACTCCATAATCGATGGTACTCTGTGCCATTCGCGTGTATACATCAACATCTATCACGCATCCCGTACGTTCATATATGCGAACGCATATAAGTGCAACTCACATTTGTTGCCCAATGCAACGAGCATCATACATATGCCTGTTTTTTGTCTTTGTTTTGCAGGTTAACGAGTCTCTTCTTGCTTACTGAGTTCGGGGACTTGTAGGGGCTCCGTGCCGCCCGGTTACTTATGCTTGGTGACATCATGATTATAACTCCCCAACCAAGAAGCTCCTCTTACTTGGGGACTTCGGGGACTTGTAGATACCTCTACTAGCATGACTAGTTTGCTATCTCACCAAGCATAAGTAACACTCTCTTTGGGCCCCCCACAAGCCATTGTGAGGCCCAACCGCTACTTGCATCTTGTAGCCCTATGTTCAAGCTCCGCTACGGTATCCGGAAGTCGCAAATCCGTTGGCGGGGAGCCACCTTCCCGGCCTTGCCAAGTTGCCTCCACAATATGCTTCTCTAGACTAGAATAGTAACTTTGAGTCCCACATCTAAGAAAATGTAAATGAGGGAGCCTCCTTCCCCTATAAAAGGAGACTCCTCCCATAACTCATCCCGTCCCATTACATCTTTTATAATCCCCTTAGGCCGCAAGGCTCAACACACTAGTGTAACATTCAAGTGGACGTAGTTTCCCGCTAAGGCGGGAGACGAACCACTATACATCTCGTGTCACTCTCTCTCTCTCTCTCTCTCTGTCTCTCTCTCTCTCTCTCTCTCTAAAGCTAACTAGGGATCCCACGGATCACTAACGTTAAGAAGTCCTAAGGTAAGAAATGCTGCTATTATGAAGAATTGCATTCCAGAGGAGGTGAACTTATTTCATTCTATTTAAGGCATTTTAATGAAGTTACATCCCTCTCATATTATTACGCAGTGCCCCTTCCATGAAGAAGTCAAATGGGTTTTCTAAGAACCAACTGGGTTCCCCTTCTAATCACAGCAAGCCCATTGAGTTCAAGCAAAAGAAGATGCCATTCTAAATGTTCTTGTATATGCAAAGGGGGAAGTGTTGAACAGAATGCTCAATTGAACTCTACAACGCATCGTCGATTGAAGCACCCATTTCCATAAAATCTTGGTAGTGGCCTCAAATTCTTAGCCTCGGGGACATTCAAGCTGTCCTCAGTTGTACTATATTACTGTGTGGGGAATGGTTCGAGGGTAGCAGTTAAGGCCATTGGGACCCTGAAGATTGATTTAGGCTTAGGAAATTTTCTTTTTCTAGATAGTGTTTATTATATTCCTTCCTTGAAAAGGAATTTGATTTCAGTAGGTCTTTTAGTTAAGATTGATTGCAAACTCATTATTGATTTCAGTGGAATAAAGTTGTTTCAGGATTCAAATTATCTTGGCTGTGGTGTGTTTATGCATGATTATTTGAAATTAAATTGTTCTGTTGCTCAACAGGAAATTATGTTGATTGAAAATAATCAAAACACTATTAAGGATAACACTGTCACA
Source organism: Rosa multiflora (assembly GCA_002564525.1). NCBI lineage: Eukaryota > Viridiplantae > Streptophyta > Magnoliopsida > Rosales > Rosaceae > Rosa > Rosa multiflora. Next base: position 47,581 of record BDJD01003436.1, read on the forward strand.
GGTACAAAAAGAACATTGTTCAATAATAAGTCTGCAAATATATGGCATAGAAGATTAGGCCATATATCTAAAGAAAGACTGAAAACACTCGAGAAAAACAAAATTTTACCTGCATTGGATTATACTGATTTAAAGGACTGCATTGAGTGTTTTAAAGGTAAATTGACAAACTGCAGAAAGAAAAAGGCCTTAAGAAGTCAAAACCTATTAGAACTAATACATACAGACATATGTGGTCCATTTAAACACAAAACTAT
>BDJD01003436.1:50633-74695 GCA_002564525.1 Rosa multiflora
CAATCCAAGTGGGAGAATGTTAGAATATGTGGACTTAACATTATCTGAATCACATTAAGATTAAACCAGTTGATTTAATCCTATGTAGATAACAAGAAGTACATGAATATAACTCTATTTCTGGTTATCTATTGAGGTGTATATCTTTCAATGGAAGTAGGAAACTCATTAGTAATCAACCTGTATTACATCAAGTGTTTGTGATAAATTCTAAGTCTCCTATCAAGATAAACATGAAGCAAGTATTGGACTCCTTATGGGATGAGTCCAGCTCGGGTTTATATGGTTGATGTGTTCAATTGTTGCATCATGTAGTTTAACAGATCTCGTTCAAGAAGAGCTTGTGTTGAACTGTTGATAGAAGACTGGTACAAATGTAGTGCTTTTGTAATATGTGCTTCTGCTTTAGTTAGTTTGTTACTGCATTTTCTCATTTTCTGTTTCATCTCTTTTTGAAAATGCTTTTTACCTCTTAAGTAGGATTGTTGATTGGCTTCAATATCTCCTGAAATTAGTCATACCTTTTACAAATTGTACTGTTGCTCATTCTGGTGCAACTCTAGTTGTATTGCAATAAACATGCTACATATGGACTAGCTTTGTCTTGATTGTATTACATTTTTTTCTCTTGATTTTGCTACTCTTTTTGCAGAATGCCAAATGTGCTGCAGCACTACAAACCAAATCTATTACATACCAGGCTCCAACTATCACTAGTCTTCCTCGTAAGGCAGATACTTATTGTTTTTTTTTTTTTTAAACATGAGCAAATACTTGTTGTTAATTGCATATCTGGAGGCATTGAAAAAACTGGTTTTCTAAACGTTGGAGAACATAATGTATTTATTGTCTTCTTTATTCTGTAGTATATAGTCCTTTCCGGTAAATTTCCTTTAGTGCAAAAGGCATGCACACTCTGTGAATCTATAGTTTTTATCAGGGCCGGTCCTGACTTTTTAGAGGCCTGAGGCAAATATGTATATGAATTTTTTTTTAAATAAATTAAATCCAAAAACACTAGTAGCAATTGAAAACAAAAAAAAAACAAAACAAAATAAAACCAAAAACAAAAAATCTATATTGTACTCTCAAATAGTTAAATTAGAAATGCCATTAGTAGCAATGAAAAAAAACAAAACGTGTTTAATACTAGAAGAAACCAAGGAAAAAAAAAGGAATATAAAATGGAACTTACTGGCATCGAACCTGAGTGCAATTAGAAGTCCACACTGCAGACTTACCACTATGCTAAAGTAGCATCGCAGCATGGTTGTGCCAAAAAATATATATAAACATTTGTTGGACTACAAATATATACAAAAAAAATTTAAAAAATTATCGGAGGCCGGACATGGTTTTTATATCCTCATATATTGTTTGTGCATTAGTCCCAGAAGCGACCATAGTCTGTGAAACCATAGTGATTATTTCTAGCCAAGTAAGCTGACTTGCCCATTTGCCACTTGCGGGAGAAAGAGCATTTTGCAGTTCAGTGATGGACCAAGAGATGATATATTGAGCACGTTTACTTACTTGGAATAGAAGGGAACGATTACGGGATAAAAATATTCTTGTTTTTACTAACACATAAAGGAATCGGAATAATTCTGAGTAAAAGTATTCATGCGTTTACTAACACATGAAAGAATTAGAATGGGTGGAGGTCCTACTCCTTATAAGGAATCGATTCCTAAATACTAAGGAATCGATTCCTAAATACTTAGGAATTTGATTACGAAGGGGGGAGATAGGTTTGGGAATCAAATCCTCCAAAATCAATACCGATTCCTTTCTTCTCTCATTCCAGTTGTTTCTGATTCATAATTATTTTCCTAATTTTTCTTTCAGATGAAAGAAAGTCTCATGTACAGTTTTTTAGAATAATTTTTGTATTTTAATTTTTTAATTTTTTTTAAATGAAATATATGTAGTCACCAAAGATTGTATTAGTGGCTATGATGTCTCTGTGGGACCCATAATGGCAGACACTGGAAAAGGTTTTTTTTTTTTTTTTTTTTTAAGAGGCTAGGAAAAAAAATTGCAACACAAACCCTCAACTACATCAAAACTAAATTGGTTTAAAGTAAAAGACTAAAAGCCGAGCAAGCTGAAAGAGGAAGTTTATCTCGCCATATAATCGCATCCGAAGATTCCCTTGGACATCAGTCAATTGCGTCCACCACAAAATTTGCTTCACGAGGAATATGAGAGAATGAAATTTCTTCAAACATACTAGTGACAAGCCGACAAGGCGTCCTGAACAAGAGAACGAATTTTCCAATGAGGGTCACTAATCTTGTTAACAAAATCAGTCGATCACCAAAAAGTTGATGGTGAGTTCCTTGGATCTTTGTCTCAGGTTGCAGATCCTCTCCTCGGCTACTTATCGGTCCTTGAGTATCCTAAGCTTTTTATTTCTGCCGTTGATGACAGATCCAACAGTTAATAAATTAATCACGTCAGCAAAATCTTACATTAAATACAGACTTTTAATATTCTCCTGTTAGTCGGCCTTAACGCCGGCAATATTTTTTTATCTTTTTGTGTTTGGCTTTGTGCCTCTCGACCTGCACTTAAAACGAAACGTTCTTAAATGGACGTGTTCACCTTGCCCTGCACTTTACATGAGCTTAAATATCATTCAACCCCATTTCATAAACTAAGAATTGTCAAATTCAATATGAGATATCCAAAATTTCTAGAAGATGTTATAAGATATCTAAAAATTCCCACGACTCATAAAATAACTAAATCCCCACAATGAAATCAAGCTCGTCGCGAAGAAAAAAAAGGAGAAATTGTAAAAATTCTGGGAAACCATGATGGGAATAAATGGAACAAGCGATAGATTTAGGGCAGAGGAAGGAAACCCAGTTGTTAAATTGGATAGAAATTGCTCAAAGAAGATGAACCCAGATCAAATTGAAAGAGAGAGAAAACCCAGTTATTTGATTGGATAGAAATTGCTATAAGAAGATGAATACAGATCAAAATTTGATCATCAAATTGATTGAGAGAGAGAGAGAGAGAGAGTTGTGAACGGGCATGAGGATAAAGACAAAAAAGTGTGAACGGGCATGAGGATAAAGACAAAAAAAAATACAAAAACTGAGTCCAGATTCCAGAGGGATGAAGTTTGTTTTGAAGGTTTGATCAACTAGAAAATAGAAGGGAGACGGGTGAAGAAAAGAAGACACGGCCATGTCCGCCATCAAAGAAAAGAAGCTCTTATCTCCAATCCGAAATAGTCCCCACCATCGATCTCTATCTCTCTCAAGGTCCTCTCTTCCTTCAACAACCGCCCCTTCACTCCCACGCCTCCTCTACCCGACCTGAAACCCAACCCCAGAAAGCCCATTGAGTTTGGATGAGATACAAAAGTTGAGGAGGAAAAAAGCAACGGCGTTAGTATTTAAAACTGCGCTATTTGGGTATTTAAGAGCACTTGCTGAGGTGGATTGATGCTGACCTTCAGATTTTTAATGGACGGCTGAGATTAAAAGCCAAGGAAGCTAAGGAGAGGAACGGATCCCTTTGTCACGCCAGCAAAGGAAACTATTGCCAATGACTTTTTTTATTTTTTATGAGAAGAGTCGTTGGTCCCCAGTGACTACTTGCAATTAACCAACCAACTGGAAAGCCGTAGTCATGTTTGATGTTTCTAGTTCCTAATCCTCCAAAGGAAACTATTGTCAGTAATGGCTATTGGGTCTCCGTCACGCCAGCGAAGAAAACTATTATCACCAATGGGTGGCTGGGCGTATGTCCCAATGAGCCAAAAGACACCATTTCTTGTAATTAATCAAGGTTTCAAATTTCTCTGAAATTTTCATCGAAATTTTTTGTAATTTTGAAGTATTCAAATTAAATTCATATACTATATTATTTCCATCAAGAGTTTCTTGAAATTTCCTGTACATTTTCACGAAATACTTAATTTCTGAAATATCTATACACTCAAAATATATTTAAAAATTGACACCGAAATTTTGTCTGAAATTTCTGTGAAATTTGTATGTCACCAACAATGAATTTTTTACTTCATACTTTCATAGAGAAAATATGAAGTTTTGATTCTTTTTTTTTTTTTTGCAATCAAGTTGAATACAACAAAAAACGTTTTTGATTTTATCTTCTACAAAGTTGAATGCTCCAACCACAACATAATTCATTTTTTGCTTCGTCTCAAATGTCGTATGCTTCATACAATGAAACATCATATTGGGTAATTCCACAATATCCGATATATAAATTTATTAAGTAAAAGTATATTATTCGACAATGGGGGTGAATATGCTCGTTCACCTCTAAGGTGAATCTAAGAATTGTTCCACATATAATACCCATGTGATGAACTACCAAAATCATTTCCAAAATTCATGTATTTGAGAGCAGTATTGTATGATACTAAATGGAAACAGTTTAAGATCGAACTACATCATAGTAGCTTTTATACCCCCCCCCCCCCCCCCAAAAAAAAAAAAAAAAAAAACGGTGCCCAGTCGAGTTGTAATTTTCTAATTATAAGCGAAAAGGGGGTGATTACCAAGCCTCTCACTAGGTTTTAGCCATAAAATAATAATAATAATAATAATAACAATAAATAAATAAATCACATTTACATTATCAATATACAACACATTTATAATTACACATAAATAAAAACACTAGTTTAGCAACCTACTACAGTACTAGTTAATTACTCGTCCATATTAAATATCACAATTCTATTATAATATATAATTTTAGAGAAAATAACATATTTGTTTAGAGACGGCCGTTGTCTTCCAACCTAGGGTTTCGGCTCCCACGCCGAGTAGGGCTTTTGGTCTCGTCGGATTGCGGTGAGTGCAGCCGGGCGAGGAGTATTATTTTCAACGGAGCTCAGTGGCTTTTGCAAGATTGACTCTCTCTGGGATCGTCGGGATTGGGGTTTCAGGTGGGAGGTCGGCGTCGGGTTCTAGATTGCAGCTCTGAGGCTATGGAGGTCGCAAGCACAGGTCCCATGGTTTGGGATGGTTTCGGTTTCCTTCGTTTTTTTTTAAACTATGGTGGTGGCGTGAAGAGGGAAGTCGACGGCTTGGGATGCTATGGATCCACACTCGAGGGGATCTGAGTTCGTGTTTCGGTACACTGGGTCTCTCTCGGACTCTTGGAGCGTCGTTGAGGTGGTCAAACCCTGGGGTGTGCGTGGGCTGGTGGTGGCGGTTGTGGCGGTCGTGTTTTGCAGCTATGCAGCATCTGCCCTAGCAGAGAAGGTGGTGTCTGGGCCTGAGATGGGGTTTTCCCGTTTTGGACCCTGGCTTGGCTTTTCTTTTTGGGCTTAATAATTGCTTTTATGGTTTCTGTTTTTTTACTTGTCCAATAACTCCCTCTTTTGGGGGAAGATAGTGGGCTTCTGCCCAAGTTAGGTTGGCTAGGTTTTAGTAAGCATAAGTCTGCACGGTTATGGTTTCTTTTTACACCAGTTAATGAATCTCCTGGAGTACCACAATTGAGTGCATTGACGAAGGGAGATTCAAGGTAGTTTTCTTCGTGTCACTGAGATTTGTAATTGTGTAGGCTCTTGAATATTTGAGCGACAATGTACTAATAGATGGTACACTTTTTCCCTTACCTGCTTGACCACTTATGTAGGGTACATGCATATGGGGATTATTTGTAAGTGTCGTCCTGGCTTTGGGATTGAATGAAATCTCTATTACTCTGTCAAAAAAAAAAATATATATATATATATATATATATATAATTTTAGAGAGGTTACATTGTAAATAAGTTTATTATATATTATTTTAGTCTATGTAAAAGTTTTATTTAAAAATATTATTTTACAAATGCAATTAATGTGATTTCTTTATTTTTAACTGAAATTTTCACCGAAATCGAAACTTTTTACGAAATTTCCTTATATTTAAAGTACTGAAACCGAAATTTGAATCATTGCAATTAATGCAAAAACAGCCAATTGGAAAGCAGTGGTCATGTTTCTAATCCTCCAATCTACCAACAAAAGATTTATACCATTTGATCTCTTTATCATTATCAACTAAAAATAAAATTAAAAAAATGCATCATGGAACGATTTAACCATGAATTCATCATTGATTCTATATGACTTATTACCACCCCTTGCCACTTTATTCGGCACGGACGAGGGTCCTTTTTTACTGATGGTGTGTGAAGGCCAAATATGTGGCAGTGAGGCCAGCTTTATATCCCGCATCAAGAGTATCAAAACATGGTGTGTGAAGACCAAATTTTTGGCAGTGAAGCCAGCTTTATATCCCGCATCAAGAGTATCAAAAATCAACAAATTATTTAGTTTGCTCGTTAATCCTTATTCTTCTCTTAAAAGCACATTGTCCTCCTTTTCTGTACTTTGAAATATCTAAAATTTTGGGTCAAGTTTTCTCCACATTTTATAGCAATCTACGTGCGTGTAACATACAAAGTTCGAACCATACATGTGAAGCAGGCACGTGATTATAATCGTGTACATGGAAAAGTGATTCGCAGAGCGATGTTACACTATAATAAACCAAAGACAATCCATGCAACTTATATTCAAAACCTTGAACTGATGTAAGTTTTGTGACAAATAATTAATACAGAATAAGTAGAAACATGCATGACGGAGATGGAGCTTCTAAGCCCTCTATCTTCTTTAAGGCTTCACCACATTTTCCAGAGCATTATTGTGCTCTTGATTGCTTCATCAAGGGTTAAAAACGATGTTTGAAGTGAAGCAAGCTCCACAAGAACCTCAGTTGCTTTCACATAAGCAGCCTCTTGCAGAGTTGGACCTGTTGTACGTCCTTCTCTGGCCAATCCAGTGAGGTTGTCCTTGGTCACACACCAGCAACATTCTCTTGACACAATCTTTCTACATCGAAGCTGCAAAATTTCACAGTGAGAGACCAAGAGCTTTCACTCTTCTTCATAAGGAGATCGAGCATCACTCTACCAACAAGACGAGGTTTTATATATAATTCCAGGTATTGTAACAGTCACATTCAGGGCTGGCTTTGGCTCGGCCGGACATGTTTTTAAAGAAGTGAAAGCATAATTATTATCTTAAGAACGGAAAAAAAAAAAGGGCTAAATACTATTTACTACCTTGTAGTTTGGCTCTAAAATCAATTCAGTCCTTGAACTTCTAGTTTCATCAAGAACACCTCTGCACTTTCAATTTTGATCTAATAAGTCCAATATGTTAGTCTTCCATTAATTGAGTCATTTAACTTGTTGATGTGACTCATATATGGCTTATGTTTTATGATAAATCCATTTCACTGTGGATTTGGTTATAGATTTGGTGTTGATGTGGCATGCATAATCAGTTTTGGAGTGGTTCCCACTATTAGAAATTTATGAAATAAAAAGTTTTTCAACAAATAATCCAACTATAACTGGAACCCACAACAAAAGATTAACGAATTTGACCTATTAGATCAAAAATGAAAGTTCAGGGGTATTTTTGATGAAATTAGAAGTCCAGGGACTGAATTGATTTTGGACCTAAACCACAGGGTAGTAATCAGTATTTAGCCCAAAAAAAAAAAAATAGTCCCCAGGAATCTGTTGAATTAGGAAGTCCCATAACCAAATCTATGGAAACACTAGAAGAATATAATCAATATAAAGAATTCTGTGGATCCTATTCAAATAAGTTCTTAAAATTGCTTTCCTATTTTTGATGCAACTGAATACTGTAAAGATACCTCAAAAGTACTTTATGATATAACAGCTAAATAGTTCTCACTAAAGTGTTGCTCCGTCCCATATAGAGAAGGATAATTGGAGAGAATAAAAGAGCTTGTATATATATCAAACTTTGTTCAAGAGATGGCCTAACAGTACAAGTTATTTATCTTACTTTTGTATAATTGATTACATCTATGTATTTCTATGTTTATGTTTTTGTGCTTGGTGATCCAACTTATCATCATTAGTATACCTTGAAATTGTAGCGTTTTCCACTTTTCCTCAACTCTTACGGACAGCTGTTAGCTGTTGACTTAGACTTGTTCAAGTATCACCCTAAATTTCTTCGTTTCACTTGTATATGTATACTTCCATCTCGGATGTTCCTCAAATTGATTAAACATAAAAGTAATATGTAACTCTATCTAGCTTCTTCTTCCACCAGAAAGAAGATCAATTATAATAAAACTTACAACGTACGAGGAATTATTTTGTGGTCCTGGAGTACTACGTGACACTGTCATATGTTGGTTTTAACCAATAATATCACTCGAATGTAGTGAGGACCGTGCAAGGGGTGAAAAAATAAAAGAAAAATTAATTTAAGAAACTAATCAAAAATCACTATAAATTACATGAGTCAATCATATCACCCTGTACTACCACATATATTATGATTCGAGACCATATTATAATTTCCCACAACGTACATGCCGGGTCGTAATAAGAACAGACAAATATGGACTGATCGAGTCAGTCAATTGTTATGGACTGATCGAGTCAGTCAATTGTAGGGTAATCAGATCAGTCCAAAATATTAGAAAAGAACACAGCATGCACATAAGTACTTTTCAAAAGAAGACTTTCATAAAATAATAGAATAATCAATAATAATGAAGCCAACTGTATGCACTAATCTTGAGTCAGTCAATTATAGAGTGATCAGACCGGTCAAAATATTAGAAACTTCACCCTATTTGCATTCAAAATGTACAATTGTACAGCCCCTTTTCTTTTATACTAGCCTAATTCCAAACAAGTTGAGCCTTGACCCCATTAACTCCAAGCTTCCTCCTATAAATAGATAGGGAATAAGAGGAAGTAGATATATAAGGAGCAATTGAGGAGGAGCAAAATGCTCCTACTTGATATTACTCTCATGACCTTGTGGTCTTTGAGCTGTAGGGCAATACTTAGCTATCATCATCACCCTCGTTAGCAAAGCCCAATTGCCAATCCCATTGTGGAGGCATAGAAATCCCATATCCTTTTGGAATTGGGCCGAATTGTTACCAGGAGCCCGACGCATGGAACAGGGGATTCCAAATACTGTGTGACAACTCGACCAACCCCAAACCTTTTTTGAACCTCACCGACGGTCGACCGGAGGTTCTGAATATATCTCTTGAGGCGGGCACACTAAAAATAAAATATCCTATCACCTTCAACGATTGCCCTAACAAGCCAAACCACAGCCAGACACCCAACCTGGGGCCAACGTCTTTTTGGTTCTCCGATAGGAACATGTTCACTGCAGTGAGTTGCGGGAGGCTTGCATCTGTGACGTACTCTGGAGGGACAGAAATGGCTGTCTGTCTGTCTATTTGCGAAGGCAACGGTAGCATATTAGTAAATAATAGCTGCCGTGGTATCAACTGTTGTCAGACACCCCTTCCTTCTGACAATGGTGGAAACTTCACTACTAGTTTTGGAGAGTTTATAATAAATGGTACCGGTGAAAAAACTAATTGTAAGTATGCATTCCTCGTAGACCCTGAGTGGTTTACGTCAAATTCAACAAATATTTCTGCCATTGCTGAGATGGAGGACGTCCCCATAGTGCTAGATTGGAGGATTATGGGAGGAATAGATAACTCCACGGAGGACAACGTGAACAGGAATTGCAAATCTGAGACTGGTCCATGTTCCTGCTTAGAGGGCTATCAAGGCAACCCCTATCTTCTTGGTGGATGTCAAGGTAAGCTTCTACAACCCTAATTTGTGGATACACACACTAAATAATTTCATTTTTGAACATTGTCGATAGGACAATTCTTAGGTTCATTCATTGGGTGAATGAGCATATTTACCCTCTCTTACGATTAACGCTTAAGAACTTTACAATTTTCTAATCCAACCATTCATGTTGTATAACGTAATATAAAAATTAGCTCTGTAAAAAATCAATCAAATTGAAGACATTTTAGTTATTCATTTCTATGAAATACATGGACGGTTCATCATATTATATAGTAGTAAATAGTGTTGTTAGAAACATCCATTTGTTTGATTCAATTAGATAATTAAACGATTTCTGATTCGATTGATTTTTGACAAAGATGATCTTTAAAGGCTAATTTAAGATATGGACAATTGGATTATAAATTTATTAAGTAAAAGTATGTTAATCGACAATGGGAGTGAATATGCTCGTTCATCCTGGAGATGAACCTAAGAATTGTCTTTGTTGATATAGCTTGATTTTTTTTTTTAACTGATCTTCAGTTCAGCTTTCAATTTGGTAATTTATCCTCATCAATTCAATTTTAGATATCAATGAATGCAAGGATCCAAATCGCTCTAATATATGTGGTTCCGGCGAGAAATGTCACAATTTTAATGGGTCCTTTTATTGCTACAAGCCACTGTCCCCACAACCTCGGCCATTGCAGCATCGGCCATTGCAGCCGATTAAACTGGGCATTATAGGTATGCCTCTACATTCTCTAAATCCTAAATTCATACCCCTTTGATTACTAACAGGTCTATGTTCAGGGAAATTAAGACAAAAAAGGTTATATGAAACAAATACTTGTTAGCTTCTTGATCAAGTTACTACATTATTCTAATTTTATTGAGCCATTCAGTTCCCTGCTGTGTCTTTGGACTGTTGTTTCATATCATTGGCGCATGGTGGTTGCACAAAGTCATAAAGAAAAGGAAAAACATTAAGCGAAAGCAAAAGTTTTTTAGACTGAATGGTGGTTTGTTGTTGGAGCAACAGTTATCTTCTGGCGAAGTCAATGTTGAGAAGATTAAGCTGTTCAATGCAAAGGAGTTAGAGAAAGCCACAGACCGGTTTAATGTACACAGAATTCTTGGTGAAGGAGGCCAAGGTACTGTTTATAAAGGAATGTTGACGGATGGAAGAAATGTTGCTGTCAAGAAGTCAAAAGTAGTAGATGGAGGAGAAGTGAGTCAATTCATTAATGAGATTGTCATTCTTTCACAGATTAACCACAGGAATGTGGTTAAACTCTTGGGATGTTGTTTAGAGAGCGAAGTTCCCCTATTGGTCTATGAATTTTTACCTAACGGAACCCTTTCTCAATACATTCACAGCCGTGATGAGGATTTTCCTCTAACTTGGGAAATGCGATTACGAGTTGGTACCGAAATTGCTGGAGCCCTTTCCTACTTACATTCATCTGCTTCAATGCCCATTTACCATCGAGACATTAAGTCTTCAAACATACTCCTGGATGATAAATATAGAGCAAAAGTTGCAGACTTTGGGACATCAAGAACTGTTTCCATTGACAAAACACATCTTACCATGACACATGTAAACGGAACATTTGGTTATTTGGACCCTGAGTACTTCCAGTATAGCCAATTTACAGACAAGAGCGACGTTTATAGCTTCGGAGTAGTCCTTGCCGAACTCTTGACTGGACATAAACCAGTTTCTGTAACAAGATCGCAGGAAGGGAAACAAGATGGGAGAAGCCTAGCAACACATTTTATTGTGTCGATGGAGGAGGGTTGTTTGTTTGATATTCTTGATGCTGAAGTTATGAAGGGAGGTAAGAAAGAAGAGATAGTGGCGGTTGCTAATCTTGCAAAACGTTGCTTGAATATGAAAGGAAAGAAGCGTCCAGCTATGAAAGAAATAGCAGTTAAGTTGGAGGAAATTCTAATGTCAAGTAAATCTTCTGATGTCGAACACATTGCAGAGGTTGAACATGTCCAGACGGAAATAGCCGAGGTTTGGGACGTTTCTACATCAACAGGCTCTCATATGGACACCGGTTCTTCATTAGATGTACAACCACTACTGTCTTTCAAGTCTCGCTGAAAATTGTATGTGAAATTCCGTTGTCTGTTTTTGGTAACAGTTAGTGTTTTTGTAAAATTGTTTGTGATATTCCGTTGTCTGTTTCTGGAACAATTAGTGTTCATAGCAGTTGAGTTGGAGCGAATTCTAATGTCAAGTAAATCTTCTGATGTCGAACACATTGCAGAGGTTGAACATGTCCAGACGGAAATAGCCGAGGTTTGGGATGTTTCTACATCAGCAGGCTCTCATATGGACACCGGTTCTTCATTAGATGTACAACCACTACTGTCTTTCAAGTCTTGCTGAAAATTGTTTGTGAAATTCCGTTGTCTGTTTTTGGTAACAGTTAGTGTTTTTGTAAAATTGTTTGTGATATTCCGTTGTCTGTTTCTGGAACAATTAGTGTTTCTGTAAACTATCACCTTATATGTGTGTAAATTGTGATGCAGTTCACTTCATAGCTTGTTTCTGTTATAATTGTTAAATTGTTCAGTTTCATTATGGTTCTAGTCCAATTAATTCATGTTGAGCTGATATATATAGAGCCGGTTAAGTAAGTATGCGACTCGAGCTAGCTGGTGGTTGCATGATGCACTAATTATGGAATCTTCAATCACCTGAGTGATGAAAACCAGGAGAGAAAAGGGATCAACAGAAAGAAAAAAAAAAAATAAATTGAATAAAGAAATTGAGCACAATTTAATGCATGGATCATGGTAACCGAAGCAAAAGGAAACAAGGCTTGGCTCAACAATGGAAGCGTCATTTCCTGCCATGCTCTCCACAGGTACACAAAACCAATTTGTTCTTTGTTTTTGATTTTGAATGATCTAGAATGTACGTAAACCTTCCTCCACATTGTATAGAAACCCATTTCTACCTAGAATGTATAAGCAACTTCATATGCAAAGCAGACACGTCATTGCAATATCGCGAAGTGAATCAGACAGCAATGTTGTCGTAATATATGTAAATAAACCAAAGACCTTCCAGGCAACAAGATCAAAACCTCACACTGATGAAGTTTACTGACAAATAATACAAAATAAATAGAAACATACATTAGGGAGATGGAGCTTTTATTCAGTACATAAAAGACTGTCCAGCTAAATAATAATAGAAATTTACCTCTTAACAACAAGAAGCACAGCCAGAATCACACATTCTAAGAACCAACATATAAAGCTAGCATCCCGATTCAGAAAAGGATGCGGCTATTGCCACCCTACAATTTTCTTAGTTCACCTACAAACATTTGAATTATTGAAAGACTATATTATCCAAGTGTAAAATGACTAATAAGTACACTAATTTTATAAAATCTAAATATGTAAGGAAAACTAAATATAATATCAATTAATTAAATACAAATATTATTTACTTTCTCATTGGATAGCATTAATCTTCATCATTGCCCACCAAAATTTAAATTTATTACTATTTATTTTTGTCTTATTGTTGTCTCCTCACCATTAATTCATTATTTAATTCACAAAAATATTAGTATTTCATCAAAATCTTTGCTATCCCTTTGTGAACACCGAAAGTAAAAATTTAAAACATGAAAGAAAAAAAAATTACTTCTTCATTGCTCATGGTTGTTAACTTACTAATATTTTGATATGAATTAAAAATTTAAAATAGAGGAACATTGAAACTGAAAGAAAAAATTAAAAAAAATGGAAGTAAATCATATTGTGACTTTATTTGGAAACTTTAATATATTATATTTTTTATTGGAATAAATTAAATGACAGATTTTTGTTAAAAAAATTCTTTTTTTTAATTGAATATGTTATATAAGGATATTTTTGGAAAGAGAATTGGGTTAGATAAGCAAAGCTAATAACTGAAATTAAAATGTAAGGTGTAATGAGCAAGTAGGGTGAACAAAGAGAATGGTAGGGTGATAATAGCCGCACCCTTCAGAAAATGATATCCTCGTCCTTTCCCATACCTCCAGACAACAAATTTTGAGCTGAATTTAGTGAAATACCCTTCTTTAAAGACATAACTTCTGCAACCTGGTCGTCCGAGAAGTTCTTAGCAGCTGCCATCTGTCTCTCAAGTTCCCTCTTCTTAAATCCCTGTATCTTCGTTAACCTGAAGAAGTCCTCCCTTTCCAGCTCATCCAACTCCCCCTTGATATAAGTTATTGTATTCTCCAACCTAGGCTTCACCACATTCTCCAAAGCATTGACCCTGCGATTTGTGCTCTTCATTGCTTCATCAAGGGTTAAAAATGATGTTTGAAGTGAAGCAAGCTCCACAAGAACCTCAATTGCTTTCACATAAGCAGCCTTGCACAGTTGAACCTGTTGTCCACGTCTGGCCAATCCAGTGAGGTCGTTCTTGGTCTCACCTTCAGTAAACTATTCAAATTTTGGGAGCTTTACACCAGCAACATTCTCTTGCTTTGATCGAACTTTAAGAGAGGCAGTGTTGACATTCTCAAGAACAATGTGTTTGATGTTCTCACCAGCAACATACTTGGCTTCAGTAAGGGCGAAGGAGGAGGTTTTCATAATATCTCCCATTGATTCTTTAGTTGACACAATCTTTTTAAGAATGACACGAAACTGCACAGTTAGAGCATCACTCTTCTTCTTGAGGAGAGCATGACCTCTCGTCGCACCAACAGGACGAGCTTTCGTAATTCCAAGCATTATAATAGTAGGAACCACATTCAAACGCTGGCTTTGCCCAGACATGTTTTCAAAGATCTAAATCAGAATGAAAGTAATCTGTATTAGTATTTAAAAGAAATCACATTCAACTAGCCATAGTCAGATGTAAGGAAACACAAGGAAAATATAATCAATATTTGTATAGCTCAGAAGGCTGGAAGTAAAGACAGCAACACAAATCTCTTTAATTTCTAATCCGGTTTGACAAACTTACCATAACTAAATAATGACGTGAAACTTCTGAAAAACAAGTAATCCTTAAATCCCAAAAGTAACTCGTTTTCTTCCATCAGTAAGATGGGTATTTAACGAAAATTGCAACATGCCATAGCATCTGTATGATGGAAACAACACACAATTACAAATGGATCCGGCTCCTCTAAAGTGAGGAGTTTGTAAATTTACTTGAATTTTATAAAATCTTGACTCTCTATCTAATCTAAGGGTCCTAAAAATTAACACATCATTCTTGGATCAATTTTTGGGTTTTTAGTCTAACCATGGTTAACTTGCCGTTAGTTGTCGATAACTCCAGCAAAAAAAAAAAAAAAAAAAAAAAACCCTTCTTCTCGTCAAACACTCTGTCTTTCTTCTATGCGTGACTTGCTCAATGTGCGACTTGCTCCGCTCTGTGCGTCCATGGAAAATAGTTACAAGAAGGCATAAATACAATCAGGGTCATCGAGACACAGAAGAAAGGCTCAAGTTCCTTTGATGTGCAATGGTCTGTTAAAGTTTCTTTGACGTGCTAGAGCTCTGCTTTATTGTTCTATTTTTCCAGATTCAGAAGAATGCTTTGGTAGGTGTCTCCAGAATTTATTTTGGTGGGAAGATATATAGAGTGGTCTTTAGAATTTAAACCATTTAGAGGAAGAGTTGGGGAATCGATTTGTTCGAATTTATTTGGGTCAATCCCACTCTTTCCAACACGATGTTATGAGACACAATATGTCAATAACAGTTTATTACTTTATTTCCCTCTGTCACTGCCTATTATTTGTTATCCTTAGCTATGTACTATAAGAGGCAAAAGTAGTTGATTGCCTGCAGGTGTAGTTTGAAGTCCAAACATTGAAAATCTGAATCTTCAGTTTTTATTTTAATCTTTTCTCTAAACTTCTTGTTCAGCTATATCAATGGCTTCTTTTGGTTTCCTCAATTGAATACTAATCCAGTTCTTCAACCCTTGATTCTCTACGACTGTCATCATGATATAATTCCTTGCTTTATATATCTAGCCATTAAAATCATCGAATGAAGAGTTGAAACATTCATATATTTTTGTCACTCTACCTTTTTAAAAAAAAAAAAAAATTTAATTGTATTTTTTTTTTTTGGTAATTAATTTTTTTAAAGGGTTTGGAACCTAGCCAAGCTGGGAGGCTCAGCCCCACACCCGGTTCCATTTATTAAAATAAAACTTTGCATCGGGGGGGGGGGGGGGGGGGACATAAAACCTGAACCCCGAACAACATAAGAACCAATACAACGAACAGAAGACAAAAAACGAGCAAGGTGCACAAGACAATCTGCTACACCATTGCTTAAACAAAAAGAAACAACTCTAAAGGAATCGATAACTAGTAAGTGAATTAAAATCATGACTGAATTGAGTACTGATGAACAAAGGAAGGGAAGCCCACCAGACAATGAGATTAGTACCTCCCTCATCTGAGATTAGTCAGATTACAGTGCAAGTTTATTACAATACCAATTTTAAGCACATACATTAAAGATTAAAACAGAAATTATATAAGGGATTGATCGATCAAGTACATTTGATAATGTTTGATAATGGAGCTTAACACAAGAGCTAGCATTGATAACCATATAGAGGGGCATCATTCAAATTATGTCAACAATACTTCCCTCTAGATTCATGGAACTTTTAATAGCAATAGAAAATTAAAAAACAGGGGTACAACCATTTTCATCTAGTTTTTGACAGATCTATAGAAGATTACTATGTATGATAACCAACTAAACGAGTAAACAACTGTTTCTTTCTCTTGCTTGATGGTGGAGCTCCTTGATCCTATATGAGAAGAAAATTATTTATAAAAAAAAAAATTACATTATGTTGCATATATCATAAACATATGACATGTTAAGTCACAGACATTGATAGTAAAATCTTTATCACCTGAGAGTTTTGAGGTAGTGATTGATTCTCAGTAGAGGATTTCTTGTTTCTCTTTGTTGAAGGTTCAGCTTCTTGATTCTATATGAAAAGAGGCAAAGGTTTGATCCTTGAAAATCAGTTTGTAATAAATAAAGAGTTGGTAGAAGGAAGCAACTGATGGCACCAACCAAAGCCCTTGATTCATGATACAATGTTATTATATAAGAAAGTTCAGTTCCTTTTTTCCCACAACTCAATTGGTCAATCCCCATTCTTCTCCACCTAAAAGCCTAACAGAGCTATTTACCAACTCCTATACAGTATGGAATACAACATTGCAGCCCTTTAATTACTTTTTCAAATTAATATGCAATATTGGTCTTCTTCGTAATACATTTAAGTTTTGTTCTGATATAAAAAAGAAAACTCATATGTGCATGATAAAAATCTTTTTTACCTGAGATTCTTGAGGTAATAATTGATCCTTATTAGATGATCTTGTGTTTCTCTTTCTTGAAGGTTAAGCTTGATCCTGTTTGACAAGAGCGAAAATTCTTTAACACTACACACTGATTGATCCTTATCAGATGATTTCTTATTTATCTTTTTCGATGGTTCAACTTCTTGACCCTGTTTGATAAGAAAGAAAGAAAAATACTAAATTTGCTACACATGATAAACTCATATATGCATGACAAGAAAAATAAATCAATTTGTTGAACATATGACATGTAGTCAATTAATATAAAGTTCTTATTACCTGATATGATTCTTGAATTGAATTATCTTTCCTAGAAGATTTTTTCATTCCCTTGCCTTTATTCTCATGCCAAGCCTTGGGGCCTTTTTTGCGACCTTTGCAACTGTTTTTCTTCTTCAAGCCTTTTGCCTTTTGAAGTAAGCTTTCAATTTGACTTTCTTGAACCATCCTCTCACTCCCACCTTGTGAAGAATTAGGCAGTTCATCATGACTCATTGTTGAGTTGTCCAAGAAGATGTCTTCAACTTGTTTTCTTAACTCATGTGCGACTTTCATTACCAATTCAAAGGCTTTTTCATCTCCAGATGCTCGAGATGCAATATCAACTAATATAGGGCAAGCTGTTCTATATCGCTCAGCTATAGTCAATTTCTTATCGTCCATTGCATTGGCCTCATTCATGCTTGCAACAGCCTCATTTCTTGCCTCGCTAGTCCACCTCTTAAGAACATATTGATCAGGAATTCTTTTAATATCCCATACATCAAGAACTTTTAGAGCATGACAACACAAGATTCCAAAACTTTGAAATTTCATGCAACTGCATAAGACACTTTGGTCTGAAGGTTGAAATTTCACCTTATGCTCTCTTTTTTCATCTACAATGGCAATCATATACTCATGTGTACTAGTAGACTCGTCACGCTGTTTTATAATAGCTGCTGAAGACCAATCAAATTCTTCTTGGAAATACTTCTCGAAGATTGATGGAGTATAAATTTTCGCTGCTTGTTGTAATACAGGTGACCTTTGTACCTTCACTCTTGGTAACTTTTGTCTAGAATTATACTCATCTTCTAGCTCTTTATAATGCTTTTCATTAGCAACCCTCTCAAACTGTTTAAAAAAAAGCATGATATCCATGTCTGAATTTAAGTAAGCTTTTAAATCACTGTTCAAGCTTTCACTAAGCTGTGTACTTCGCATTCCAATTGTAAATACCTCTTTCATGTAACATTTAGCCCATTTCTCCTTAATTTCATATATCTTTTCCAACCATGAATTGCTGCAAACATTATATTTGCATAGCATAACATTCCAAGCATCTTCAAATTCTTTCTCTTCCTCGTGCTCATACATGCATGCTGCAAATTCTGTAAGAAAAAATGAGCCATCCTTCATTAGGTATCCCAAATGCTTGATTCCATTTTGCATTATATGCCAACTACATAATCCATGGAACGTATCTGGAAGTAGCTAGGCTAATGCCTTTGCCATTGCAGGATCTTGGTCTGTAAATATAGGCTTTGGCTTTTTTTGCTTATGTGCTTCTAAGAATGTTTGGAACAACCACTTAAAAGACTCAGCCGTCTCATCATAAAGGAGTGTAGCCCCAAATAGTACAGTCTCTCTGTGATGATTAAACCCAGAAAATACCCCAAATGGCCTATATTCCTTATTAGTACTATACGTGGTGTTGAAAGTAATGAAATCGCCAAAATGAGCATAAGCAATAATCATTCTTGTATCTGCCCAAAATATATTTGTAATCTGTTCTTCACTATCCAATTGTACTGCATATTGAAATGAGGGATTCTCACAAGATTGATTGTGTAAATACCTTAGGAGGCTGCCTGCTTCTCTATAGGCCATATCCTTTTGGCGCTTACTTCTTAAGTAATTTTTTGATCTCTTTCAGTGTATTCAAGATTTTCCTTCCCACCAACTTGTTGACTGAAAAATTGGTGTGCAGCCTTTGGTTTAAGTCTAGAGTCATCGGCAAAATCAATATGAATAGCTTGGCCATCTGTAAGATTCCGTTGAGATGGAGTCATGTGACATGTTTCCGGAGTATGCAGAAGATGATTATGCTCATGTACAAAATCATAAACTTCAAACTTGCTACTTTCTCTATTGAATTGCAGTCCCAATCGTACGAGACAATTTGTTCTTGTTTCTGCTCTAGGGTACTTTGATAGATGATCTCGTTTAGCTGATACTCGATGACCCTCTTTTGAGCACACAAATCTAACTGTAGTAGTTTGTCCATCTATCCAACTTTTATTTGCATACACCCAAAACTAGTTCGATCTCTATAGTTACGCCAAAATTGAAATGCAACATCTACTGTATCAAATTGCATACCTATTCGAGGAATCCAATTAATAGCCTTATTGATGCCCTCATCCAAAATACTTGTTGTACTGTCATTTGTCCCACTTCATATGTAATAAAACAAGACAAATATTAACTATAGGATACAACAATTCACAAGTACAGAAGTATTAATCATTTAATGGAAGCTGTTATCTTTTATTCATTACGTTTATTAGATTGACAGCAAGCTATTGACAAGTTTCTGCAATTTTGAATTCCATTCATATATTGTTTAAATATGAAGTTATCAATATGAATGATTCAGGAATAGCAATTGATATTTTTGTCTCTTGTCCAAATATGCACTTTGTTCATAGACTTTACATTAAGCATAGATAAACTGATACAGAAATCAAATTTATCGATGTAGTTCTAGATGCAATATATATATATATATATATAAAAGTTTTCAAACCGATGTAGTTCTGGACCTCAAGGATTATGAAATATGAAGTTTTCAATTTTGACTAGATTTTAACCTAATTCTTATACGAGTAAAGTATATGGATTGATGAAAAAGAGAGTCTAACCTAATTCCTTATGAGTAGAACTATCTGACTTTCACATATTAATAAACTATGTACTTCATAAATCAGCAAACATAACAATCAACTCATATATCAAATAAAGCATCAAGAGGTCGTTTTAAAGGAGGAACCTGATTGTATTCATGCCTTCTTGTAACCATGGACGAGTTTCCATAGAAGCACAGAGAAACAACAATGCAACAAGTCACGCATAGGAGAAAGACAGAGTGTTTGACGCGAAGAAGAGGTTTTTTTTTTTTTTTTTGCTGGAGTTAATGATGTAGGACGAGATTTTAACCAATTTTAACAAAAAAATCTCGAAAAGGAAGAAGCATTTTCACATTAAGAAGAATAATTTGAATATTGGAAATTGGTATTTAAATAGGCTTCTTAATGACAGAATTAATCATAAATTACTCTTTTGGATATATCGGGATTCTCGAGCAAAATCTTGATTGGGATTCCAAGCGTAATATTCTTTAGTATCTAGGATTCTATTTTCGATTTTTATTTAATCAGGTTTAATTAGGTTTCCTAGTTTTAGTCTACAATAAATTGTTCTTTTTGTTTTCTAGTTGTATTAGGTTTATGTTTATGCTACGTGCCCTATATAAGGCACCTCTTAGATTGTAATTTTCATTCAACTTATCAATAAAAAAAACCCAATATTAGAGAAGTTTCTCTATGTGTCTTACGGCTGCGCCCGTAATTGCTAGTGGATTCTAGCTCATCTCATATGGCTTTCGACGCTTGACGGAGCCTCTTATTATCGTGTTCACGCTTCCCGCATCATTTGGTATCAGAGCGGGTATCGCCCACTCCTTAGCAGAAGACGATCCAAGGGAGAAGTTCACTACCGTCAACCTCAACGATACTGGTCCTAGAGTATCTATCAAAGAAAGTTTCGTTGAAGAGGAACATGCCAAGGGATTCGCCCTAGGACAACCTCATCAATCCAAAAATAAAAAAAGAGAGAGAGAAAAAAATAAAGAAGAAACATGGAACGTTGGATATTCACAACGCCGAATTACGATGACTTCCGAACCACATGTATCATCAACAACAAGGTATGCTCGGTAATAATTGACAGTGGTCTACGAGAGAATTTTGTAGCAAACAAAATTGTGGATTATTTTCAATTACCGACAGTGAAGCTGAGTGATCCATACTGGATTCCATTTGGGGAAGATGAATATGCACAAGTAACAGAGGTTTGTAAAGTTCCTGTCTCTATGGGAAAATTTTATAAAGAAGAGATTACTTGTCATGTGATTGACATGGACGACACTGATATGCTTTTTGGAAGACCATGGCATGAAAGCATCAAAGGTGGTTATTGCAAAGACAACACATATTTATTTAGGTGGGAGTCGCGCAAAATTAAAATCAAGCCTTGTACATACATGTACATTTGCAAGCATAATTAGCTATAATGGGCCATGCTGATTGTACCGCCAAAGGTACTATTCCAGCCAAAGGAATGACATGTAGACACACCGCCAGACGGGCTACAACCTCGGCGTCGGACCACCTCCAGATCGCCGCCGAGGCGCCGCCACGCGCCGCGCCAAGATGGCATCAGAAGCTTCTGAAACTGGGAACTGAAGCAGGTCAATCCCACATCGAAAACTAAGAGAAGATCAACCTCTTCCTCACCTATAAAAGGTTCTCTCCTCTCTCCTCATTAATTACGCATTCAATACTTACCTACTGTTACTTTGTCAACATAAATACATTGACTAACTTAGGCATCGGAGAGTTGAAGACCGCCAGGCGCGGTCTCCCTCTGACGTCCATTGTATTTTACTTGACAGGTAGCAGGGGCTTCGAGAACAACACACACCGATCCGCCCACCGGATCAGCGTTAGCTAAGGTCTAGCTACCGCTGGACTTTTAGACATTAACATTGGCGCTGTCTGTGGGAACCTTTGAACGAAAGGCCATCCCACTACAATCACCATGACTAACGGTAACGGGGCTGAAGAACAGGCAGAACATCCAGCCACCCCCCAACCTTTCGACCCAGCGGTAGGCGTTAACCGCGCACTATTCACAACCCCGGCGGTGAGGCAAATCCAAGCAGCAGCCGCCCGTCGGGCCAAGATCTCGTCACTATGTACGAGCTAGCACTAGCGGATCTTAATAAGGCAAACAGAGAACGGGAGGAGGAGCGCAAGGAAAAGGCTGAGGCCCAAAGACAGGTGGCTACGCTCATGACATGTTTTGAGGAACTGAAGAAGACGCTGGAGGCCACCGCTCGCCCAACACAGAGCGAGCAGTAACGTAGCACCAGGCGTAGTCGACCCGGCACCGGCACATTGGTGCCAGGGCCGGTCGTACAGACGCAGGTACCACTGAACCCACCTGAGTTGTTGGGAATGGGACCACCGCCCATACCCCAACTAATGTTAGAGCAGGAGGCAGAATCACTCCCACACAACAACCGCTCGGAGGCTAGGGCGAGGACTGAAGGCAGTTCGCCTGTGCCAAGGCGCAGGCCGTCCCGGGGGGGTCATTCAGGCTTATTCCACCGGCGATGCAACTGCCCAGATGTTGGAAAGGATGCACCAACTGGAGCAAAGATTGATCCGGGCGGAGTCGGGCGTCCCAGCGCCAACTCAGAGTCCGCTCTTCGCTTCCAGACCTGGCCCCTTCACCGCTGCAATCCTGCAGGCTGTCAGACCGACGCATGCAAAGACCCCAAAGATGTCGCATTACGGCGGAATGTCTGATCCCTTCGTCCACATGGACACCTTCAAGAAGGTCACCAACAACAAGGGGTTCGACGACGCTACCTTATGCCACTTGTTCAGCGAAACATTGGATGACGAGGCAATGAACTGGTTCTTTGAGTGTCCGCCGGGGTCTGTCAGCTCGTTCCATGCACTATCACACGCTTTCCTCTCCCGTTTCATCTTATTGTCCGCCGGGCATCACAACACAAGTCAGCTGTTCAGCGTCAAGCAGGGGGAGGACGAATCACTGAAAGCCTTCGTCACAAGGTGGCGAGTGGCAGCGTCTCAGTGCCGGGACCTAGACAAAACGATGGCATCAGCGGCCTTCAGGAAGGGACTTCTCAAGGGACCGTTCCTCTATCACCTCAACTACAGTCATCCCAATGCGACGTATGATCATGTCATGAGTGAGGCGGTCATTCACGCCCAGGCGGAATTCATCACATATGGACAAACCCCACCACCACCAGCAACTCCAACAAAGTCACCACAGCCATCCTCCGGTCACCAGGAAACCGCTAACAAGACCCCCTCAGCACCGCCAACTGACAAGAAAAGGGAGTGGCAGCAAGGCCACCACCAGAACAAGCGGCAGAAGGACCAGTATTACAACAAGGGAAACCGCCCAACCCATGGGGATAACCGTAACAAGCTAGTGGAGTCCTCGCAGCGGTATGCGGTATTCACGGTTCTGACAGCCTCGTATGAGGACATCTACAATCAGTGCAAGGATCAGATCCCACCACCACCCCCTCCAAAGTACCCAAAAACGGGCAAACCCAGGAACACTAGCAAGTGGTGCAAATACCACGAGGATAGCGGTCACAATACCAACAGCTGCAATGCTCTCAAAACGGTCGTTGAGACTTTGTACCGTGACGGCAAGTTGGAACAGTTCAGGGTGCGCCAACCACCACCAGTAATTGCCAACGTCGAGACCTTGGGCCGCATCAACACCATCGATGGCGGTGCTCCAATCACCAACATGTCTCACAGGGCAAGAAAGCGCTATGCACGCGCTAATTATCCGAAGGAAGTTTGCAACATCCGCTACGAAAGATCCGCCAAACTCCCGAGATCAGGTTGGGAACCTATTACCTTCTCAGAGGAGGAGGAGCGCAGAGTGCATTTACCCCATGATGACCCATTCTTGGTCGATGCCATTCTCGGCAAATTCTCGGTGGGGAGAATCTTGGTGGATAGCGGGTCCGCTGTCAACGTCATCTTCAGCGGTTGCTACGACCATCTCAAGCGGAACAAAAAACTACTCCAGGATCATGAGCCACTGCTCAGCTTCTCCGGTAACATCACACAGCCGCTAGGGTCGGATTACATGCGACTGGTTATTGGCACTAGTCCATGCATGGCG